>QEPC01010396.1:1733444-1806052 GCA_003113815.1 Sphenodon punctatus
GTTCCACACCGCTCATGATTTTATAGACCTCTGTCCGATCTCTCAGTCGTGTCTTCTCCAAGTTGAAGAGCCCCAACCTACCAAGCCTCTCCTCATACGGGGGGCCTTCCATGCCCTTGATCATTTTTGTTGCCCTTCTCTGCACCTTTTCTAGTTCAACTATGTCTTTTTTGAGATATGGCGACCAGAATTGCAAACACTATTTAAGGTGCAGTCGCACCATTGATTTGTATAGAGGCATTATGAAATCCTCGATTTTATTCTCACTTCCGAATAATTCCTAACATTCTATTTGCTTTTTTGACTGCTCCTGCACACTGCGCTGTGGATTTCATTGTATTGTCCACAACCACCCCCAGATCCTTTTCTTGAGTAGTAACTCCTAGCTTAGTACCCAGCATTGTGTACACATAGTTTGGATTATTTTTCCCTACGTGCATCACTTTGCACTTGTCCAAATTAAATCTCATTTGCCATTTAGATGCCCAGGCACCCAGTGTCGTAAGATCCTGTTGCAGTTCCTCACAGTCTGCTTGTGTTTTTAACTACTTTGAGTAACTTGGTGTTGTCCGCAAATTTGATCACCTCACTTTTAACACACTTTTCCAAATCATTAATAAATGCATTAAACAGCACCAGTCCCAATACAGATCCCTGAGGCACACCACTTTTTACATCTCTCCATTGTGAAAATCGACCATTTAGTCCAACTCTTCGCTTTCTATCTTTTAACCAGTTTCTGATCCATAGTAAGATACTACCTCCTATCCCATGACTTTTTAACTTTCTCAAGAGTCTCTTGTGAGGAACCTTATCAAATGCTTTCTGGAAATCTGGGTACAGTATATCTACTGGGTCTCCCTTGTCCACATGCTTTTTTACACCCTCAAAGATTTCCAACAGGTTAGTGAGGCATGACTCACCTTTACTAAATCCGTGTTGACTCTTCCCTATTAAGCCATGTTTGTCAACATGCCCTGTAATTCTGTCCTTAATGATGGCTTCCACCATTTTGCCCAACGCAGACGTCAAGCTTACTGGTCTGTATTTTCCAGGATCGCCTCTGGGGTTACATTTGCCATCCTCCAGTCCTCAGGTACAGTGGCAGATTTTAGTGACAGGTTACAAATTACTAACAGTAGGTCTGTGATTTCATATTGAGTTCCTTCAGAACTCTGGGGTGAATGCCATCTGGCCCTGGTGACTTGTTAGTATTCATTTTGTCAATTTGCCCTAGAACATCCTCCAACGTCGCATTGATTTGTAATAGATCTTCCAATTCCTCGCCCACAAAGCAAGGCGTGGGTACCTCCCCCAAATCCTCTGCAGTGAAGACCAACACAAGGAACTCATTCAGCTTCTCTGCAATGTCCTTATCCTCCCTGAGCACCCCTTTTACTCCCTTGTCATCTCGTGACCCAACTGACTCCCTATCAGACTTCTTGCTTCTGATGTGTTTGAAAAGTCACTTGATGAAGCGCTGCTGACAAATTTCAGTAATAACTGAAAGTGATTTTTGCTTTTTTTTTTTTTTGTCAAAGATCTTCATCCTTCTCCCATTACCTTGTCTGGAAAAACTCCCGTCTTGTAACATTTTTCTCAAAAAAATAACTGTACACCATGACTCTTTCTCTGCTGTATCGGACTGATGACAAACTAAAGTTTCAGTTTCCTTGAGCATGTTGCACTCAATAGGACATACCGTTCCTGCCACCTGCCTTGTTCATATGAGCAGTAGTATCAAAATAAGCAAGAGTTCTGACTTCATGTATCTAAAAAGGATTTTTTATTCTTGATCTCTTATATGTTTATAAGAAGGGAGCAGATGGATGGATAGAATGTGTTTGCATTTGCAAACCACAGCATTTCTGGGTCTAGCTATAGACATGCCAGCCTTGATAGTAGTTTCTTAAGGTGGTGCTAGTTTAAATTACACAGTAGTGGTATTGGTTCTGAAGTACAACTTGTTAAGTGATGTTGGGCTTTTTAACTCCGCATCATGCCTCGCTGACAGTGACTGTATGTCTGACGGTTCTCTCATTCTGTTCAGGTACTGGTTCTTGCTCCAACCAGAGAGCTGGCAAATCAGGTAACTAGAGACTTCAAAGACATCACAAAGAAACTCAAAGTGGCTTGTTTTTATGGGGGAACTTCATATAATGGACAATGTAAGTAAATGTTTATAAGTTGCTCTGACTCAACTAACCAAGGACATAAAGCTTGATATTTTTTCAGGGCTTCACTTCAGCAATAAATTGAGATTACTTTTTTTTTTAAAAATCTCAAACTATATGGAAATGGAGGCTAAAGTGGAATATGAAAGTGGAGGCTAAATGACTGCGAAGTGCAGGGAAACTATTTGTTGGTGCCCCAGTTTAGAGGCGAGTGGAATATAAAGTCTTCTAATCTGTCATTCTTTGTTCCATCCTGCCTTAGGGTCCTGCTTATTGCTGCATCCGGGCACTCCAATGAATCTGCGGTCCCCAAATTGATCCAGCCCTATTCTGGCACATCAGTGCCTGAACGGAATCTGATGGGCTCCTCGAACATGCCGGCTGGCCTTTGAAAATGACAGACCTCAGCTGGGCTCTGCAGTGCTCCTGGCTGGGGCTTGTCAGTTTCTCTGGCTAATCATCATTGTGCACCCGATTGTTCCTTGGGAAGCCTGTGGGGTTCCCGAAAATGTGGGCATTACCCACGGGTACTAATTTTAGTACCTGTTGGCAGCTCTAGTCCTGCTCAATCACCAAGTCTGGCTGTGCTAGGTCTGAAACGACGGTCTTCCAGGGCCCAAACAACCGGAAAGCACACTGGCTTGGGGTAGTGTCATCCTCCCCAAAGGTGAAATGCTTAGAGCTTTAACCGTTTAGTCTTCAAATTAGGACTAGTCCTACAACTTTTATCAACACTGAAACGTTGCTGATCATCTTATATCATCTAGCATACTGATACGTACTGTTGTTGTCTTTCAGTTGATGATATCAAAAATGGCATTGATATCTTGGTTGGGACTCCTGGACGAATCATAGACCATCTTCAGAATGGCAATCTGGACCTTTCCAATGTAAAACATGTTGTTTTAGATGAAGTTGATCAAATGCTGGACATGGGTTTTGCTGAACAAGTGGAGGAACTCTTAGCATTTGCTTACAAGAAAGGTAAGTATTGTGGTACAATAATCGCACAAAGTTCTTTTGATTCATTATAGAATAGATATCAGGAAAATTATTATTAAGCATTTATATTTATGTTTAAAACCATTAGTTATAACAATTTAGACGTATTAAGACAATTACAGCAAAATGGCCCAATCATTAAGCATAATTGCCATTATAAAAATAATTCCACTGAAGGGGAATAATAAAGATCATACAGTTTACATGTCATGTAAGGCAGTCAGTCGCAGCTATACGTTCAATAAACATTAAACAATAATCCCCACCCTTAAACGACTTGGTGAGGAGGCCCGGCCACAACCATCACTAGGGACCCCTCACTGCGGGTTTCCTGCTTGGCTTACAGATATCCTGCCAGAAGCCTAATCACTTTGTGTAAGTAGTTCCTTCCTATGTAGTTCCAGCTTGAAAACCCCAGCAGCAGCCCTCCTCATGATATCCTTGTCATAATTTGCCAATAAAAAAGTAATCCGGGTTTGCATATCCCAGTGATTTTTATCTTTGAACCATGGGTCAAATGTAGCCTTACGAATATCTGATGAACTAGGGCAAACCAAAAGGTAATGTGACAAATCCTCTATAACGGTTTGCCCACAATGGCAAAAACGCAACTCCGATGGAATACTCCGATACCGGTCTTCCTGAACTTTGGTGGACATATTAAATCTTGCCACAGTCATGGCTCGTCTAATCTTATAGTTCACTATATCTGAAAGATAATTCCCCCGGGAGCTCCTCCTGAATAGCCAGTCAGTAAAATAGGGTAGATCCCCGCCACTACCAATAGGAGGCAGACACATCAAGTTTCTCTGGAGCCTGGCTAAGGGGATCTCACCCCCATTCACTCTAGTTTGTTGTCTGTCTCCACACTAATAGGAAGCAGAAGAGGCTACCTCTTGAAGATTGGATCCAGGCAGCTTGCTGCAGGCAAGAAGGACCCCCAGTGCCAGGGGAGGAGAAATTCCTCACCCTGTTCACTCCCCTCTGATAGAAGGGACTTGGGGCCAACAATCCGGACGATCCCTCTTCCTGCAGGCAAGGGAACCCCGCAGAGCGGGTATAGCTGGCCCCTGAGGGGGACCCCATATTGATCCTAAGGGATCCTGAACCCACTGGGGATTTGGGGACGAGGACCAACAGCTTCTGCCGTGGCACTGAGCCTGACAGTACGCTCGTCTCTCCTCCTCCTCCGCGGGAAACCTCTCCTCAAGAGATAGTGGATCTGGTGCCCCCCCCCGGACTAGCAACGGTTCAGGACTCCATCTACTGGAGCGCATGGACGCCATTAGGAGCGGAGGGGAAACTCCTCCCCCTCCCAGGACGGCCCGATCTCTGGATCCGCGCCCCCCCACCCCCACTCTCAGCGCCAGGCCAGCAAAGCCCGCGCTAAAAAATCTCCCCAGCAACAGGCTGCAGCTTCGACTTTCGCGCGCGCCTCTAGGTGCAGCGTCTGCCAATCAGTGCAACTGGGGAACTGAATCCTCGGGCACTAGGACCCAACGGCTCGGCCCTTCCTGGCCTCAGCCTGCTGTGAAGGAGCCATTCAGCCAGTGCTCCCAGCCAGTCCTACCGGCTTCTCCCTACCCACTCTTGGAGGAGAGAGCCAGTGCTACGCAGGTGACCATGTCGAGGAGACGGGGCAGTGCGACAGCAGAAGCAGCAAGGGAGCAGGAAACACCTTGATTGCGGCAGAAATCATAAGCCCCCCGTGCCAAAACCCCCCAGCCCAGGACCCCCATATGGAGGTCCTCAGGGAGATCCTCTCCAAGTTAAAAAGGAAGAGGTCTTCCCCCCACCCCCAAGATCTTAAAAGGCCTGGGAACCTGCCCCTGCAACCAAAGGAAAGGGGAAGATTCCCCAGCCCAAAAGACCCTGCATGACCCGCAGGCTCTTGGACTCCCCTGAATCTGCAGGATCCCCCACGGAGGAACAAGACCCTAGAAAAAGCAGGAAGAGGAAGGGGAATAGGAGTCCCAAGGAGAACAATGAGGAAGAGGGTGGAGGCAATCAGGATAGTCTCACCTCAAGACCACCAGGCCTCAGAGGAAGAGACGGGGTCCTACTCCCTCAAGGAGAGAGAGATTCAGGAATTGGAATTGGAAACCATCTCCAACCTGGACAGACAATTCCCAGCAAAATACAGGAATCAGATCTTTGCCGTAGTAGTAAAAGCCCTCCACCTCCAGCAGAGACAAGACAAGCACGCCCCCTCTGATTCATCGGAGGAGTAGGAATGCAAATACATCCCTAGGGCATCCTCCAGAGATCAAGGGGTGGTCCTAGACCAAGCATATGAAAAGATCATAAAGAGAGTGTGACTACAACCCGACAAGTCATACAAGCTGAATAGGGGACAGCTGTCCCTATATTCTCTCTCTAAATCTAAGGAACCCCTCCTGGCTATACCCAAAGTGGATGTAGCAGCTGCATCGCTAGCCAGAAACTCAGTATTCCCTACAGAAGGGGAATGCTACCCCTGGGACCCCACAGACAGGGGTATTGAATCTAGCCTAAGATGAAACTTCAAAGAAATAGCCTCGGTCATCAAGATGGCCATCATCATGTCCTCTTCTCCAGGGCTCTAATGACCTGGGTCAAGCGAGCTGGAGATCCACGAACCTCAGAAAAAATGACAAGAGTGCTGTCAACAAGAATACAACTAGCCTACTGTTTCATCGCCGACTCCTCCACTGACATGCTCAGATGGGCCTCCCGGGCAGCATCTTCTAATGTTGCAGCCAGACGCAGACTCTGGCTCAGGCCTTGGAAAGGGGACAACACCGCAAAGAACACGCTAGTGGGGGGTCCTTTTCAGGGGACGAAGCTGTTTGGAGTCTGTCTCAACAAGGTGCTGACAGATGCAACTGATAAATCAAAGAAACAGACTCTCCAGAGTGTAGGAACCTCCAAAAAACCTTTTCGTCCGTTCACAACTTACCAGCCTGCTGGACAAGATGCCCCTTTTATCCACAGTGAGGGAACCAGCAAAAATACTGAAGCAGGTGGACCAAACAGAAGGGAGCAGGAAACCGATCCAAACAGCCACAAGGATCTAGACACCTGAAACCAGAAGCATGAATCGGGGGACTCCCGTCTTCAACCCCAACTGGGGGGAAGACTCAGGCGGTTCTCAGCCCAATGGGAAACCACCACCTCAGATACCTGGGTACTAAGGACAGTCACAGAGGGCTACTCAATCGAGTTCTCCCACTTCCCAAGACAATCCTTCTGCACCTCACGCTCAAAAACACCAAGCCATGTTAAAGGAAGTACACAGACTCAGAGACGTCGGGGCAATAGAACCCGTTCCCACGAGAGGGGAACAGGATTCTACTCGATTTTTTTCCTAGTCCCCAAGAAGTCGGGGAAACTAAGGGCCATTCTCGACCTCAAAACGATGAAGAAGGGAGTAAAAGCCCAAAAATTCAAACTGGAAACACTCCAATCCATCAGAGTGGCGATAACACAGGGCAAGTGGCTCACGTCACCCGACCTCAAAGAGGCTTATCTACACGTACCCATCCGTCCGTCCACACAGGATGTGGCTCAGGTTCGCATACGCACAAACCCACTGGCAATATGCAGCCCTGCCCTTCAGATTAGCCACGTAACCCAGGACTTTCACAAAGATCCTTATCCCACTAATCGCAAATTTAAGAAAAGAGGGAATCAAGATACATCCGTAACTGGACAACCTTCTCATTCAGTTGTCCTCTCAAGACAAAGCTCTAACAGACGTCCAAAGAACCATCCAGTACCTGCAACAACACGGGTTCCTCATCAACTTCAAGAAGATTCAATCTGGATCTGCATGTCGGTGCTACCCTGTTGATTAATCCTAATCGGTCTAGCTGTCTTCTAGGTAGCATGATCTCATGCCTGGGGATATTACAATGGGCCCGATTCCACACCAGACTCCTCCAACGGTTCCTGCGTCCGTGGCAGGACCGGTTGACGCAGGGAGCGAACCCACTCATTGCAGTTCCGGAGTCAATCAAATTATCCTTCCGGTGGTGGACAAAGAGATAGAGATTCACAGAAGGGGTCTCTCTCGGACCCAGACGGAACACCAGTGACGACAGACGCGAGCCTCTCCGGATGAATTCACTCAGAATTCATCCACACAGGGAGTCTGGCACGAATGGGAACGGAAGAACCATATAAATTGGTTGGAAGTTTGAGCGATATATCTAGCACTCCAGAAGTTGGCACCGACTCTGAAAAAACCCCACGTGCTCGTCTATACCGACAGCACCGTGGCGAAGGGCTACGTCAACCACCAAGGGGGCTCACGATCGGAAACTTTGTACCGTCAGGCCTTGACGCTGATCTGGTGGGCAGAGGACAACCTGAAATCCCTCAGGAGCAGGAGTGACCAACAAACAAGCCAACTGGTTGAGCCGCGAGACAATCAACCTAGGGAAATGGACGCTTCATCAGTCAGCATTCCAGAGAATAGTACGGCACTTCGGCCAACCGAAGTTAGACCTCTTCGCGTCTCCGAACAATGCGAAAACTCCTCAGTTCATGACTCAATTCCCAGACCATCGGGCAGTGGCATTCGACGCACTGAACGCAAATTGGCCTGAGGATCTACTCTACGCTTTTCCACCTTTCCCACTCATACACCGAACAGTGGCGAAAATCAAAAGAGAACGGGCTCAGGTCATACTAGTAACCCCGTGTTGGCCGCGATGCCCATGGTTCGCAGACATCCTGGAACTGTCTGAACATCCCCCACTCAGCCTCCCAGACAGAATAGACCTGCTTCAACAGGGGCCTATCAACCATGCCAATCCAGGGAATTTGAAACTAACCGTGTGGCTCTTGAAAGGGGGGCCTTTAAAAAGCTAGGGTAGTTCCGTCAAGTTCTGAACACCCTGATCCAATCCAGACATCCCGCTACCAAGAGGATATACCAAAGTACCTGGACCCTCTTTGCGAAGTGGTGCGGGGAAAGGGGAATCAGACGGCAAAAGCCTCTATCAGGGTGATACTAGAGTTTTTACAAAAGGGTCTAGATAGGGGTCTAAAACCCAACATTCTACAAAGACAGGTGGCTGCCTTAAATAGCGTACTTTCTACCACCAACGGTTATGGTATCTCTAGACATCCTCATATTGTGAGGTTCCTCAGAGCATCCAGAGTTATTTCCCCTCCGGTAGTTCACCGGTTTCCCTCCTGGGACCTGAACCTAGTTCTCGGAGCCCTAACCTCGGTTCCCTTCGAACCCCTTAGAGAGGTCTCTCTTTTTTACCTTTCTCTCAAAGTGGTCTTCTTTATAGGAATTACTTCAGCTCGTAGAGTTTCGGAACTAGGAGCCCTATCCATAGACCCAAACCTATGCTTGTTCAAATCTTCTTCGGTGGTCCTTAGACTGGATCCCGCTTTGTGCCCTTAGGTGGATACTTGTTTTCACAAGGAACAAGAAGTGAATCTCCCTTCCTTTTGTCCCAACCCTTCTCACCCCCAGGAGAGGGTGTGGCATACTCTGGATGTCACTAGGGCATTGTCCATTTACATAGCTCGCTTGTCTTCCTTCAGAAAGACCTCAGCCCTGTTTGTTAACTATGGTGTCCAGAGAAGGGGCCTTAAGGCTTCAAAATCAAATATCGCTAAATGGTTATCTCTATGCATCACAGACGCCTACAAGGCACAGGGAAAACCTCCTTCTCAGGGAATCTTCGCTCATTCCCTTAGAGGGACGGCTACCTCTCAAGCCTTTAAGAATTTGTCTGCTTATGGGAAAATTTGTAGAGCAGCTACACGGGCCTCAGTACACTCATTTACTAGGCACTATAAGCTTCCACTTCTAGAATCAGCGGAAGCTGTTTTCGGAAGAAGGGTCCTACAGGCTGTATTATAGATGGAGCTAGTAACAGGCACCTCAGGGAGTTCTTCTCCCATCCTTCCCTCCCACAGAGGTTTTTTCTGGGACACTGCTACGGTATGTCTCTACTTTACTGACTGGCCATCCAGGAGGATCGCCCGGGAGAAAGGAAAATTGGGTCCTTACGTGCTGAATTTTCCTTCTACGGGAGTTCCTTCTGGATGGCCAGACCTACCCGGACTGAGGAGTAACTCTGAAGTGCTTGAGGTTCATCCGTACGGATCTAGTTAGTTTTCTATTTGAAATTTTTTAAAAAAATTAATTTTTTTCTTTCTTTCTAATTTTAACCAGGGGGTTTAGAAACGTTAACCATTCCCTCCTAGGTTCTTGTGAGTTAGTCTTCTGGGGAAGAAAGAAAGTTGTACTCTTCAAAACACAGTGGACAGTGTGGACGAGAGCTGAGAACTAACTGGAGTCTGAATTGGGGGGTGAGATCCCCTTAGCCAGGCTCCGGAGAAACTTGATGTGTCTACCTCCTATTGGTAGTGGCGGGGATCTACTCTACTTTACTGACTAGCCATCCAGGAGGATCTCCCGTAGAAGGAAAATTCAGCAGGTAAGGACTCAATTTTCCTTTCTCATAGGTAAACTCCGTCTTAAAGAGGGGGTACCAAGGGGGGGTTGTGATTGTTTGCGCCTGTAAAGCCATTCTTTCATTCTGGAGATTAGTGTCCCCTACCCTTTCTTTAATCAGCAGTTTGGCTTGCCTCAAGGTGTGACATTGAAGACCTATAGGGGTAAAACCCAACTGTTCCAAGTTTAACAATATCAGGTTATACCACCTATATCTCACCAGAGTTCTCTTGTTCCTGTAGGCATAATCTAGGAAGTCGGGTAGACGGCATCTCTCAGATTCTAAGCCAATACCCCAAATAAGCCAATCTTATTTTAACCGATATTGGGGGGATTCCACATTCTGCCCGCAGCATAGCAGAAGGAGTACCGCGAGGGGTTCCCAAAGTGTTTCGTAAAATTTTATTTTGCAAAGGGTCCAGGGCATCTTGGTTCCCTGGACCCCAAGTTTCAGCCCCATATGCCAGTTGGGGAAGCATCTTATCGCTAAGAAGTTTAACAGCCTCATTCTTTTCCCCCCACTATTTCTCCAAAATTTCAGAAGGCCTGTTGTATGTGCTGCTTTTACTTTCACTGAGTCTGTGGGGTGATTTATATTTATTATTTATTTATTTATTTAAAAAATTTATACCCCGCCCCTCCTGCCACAGGCAGCCTGGGGCGGCTAACAAAGTCAATCAAATAAAATACAATAAAACATATAAAAGCATCAAATAGCAATAACAATAAAAATGAGAGAGAAACCCCCCCCCCCAATCCACCCTCACCCTTCTCCCTCGCCAAACGCCTGATGGAACAGCCAGATCTTACAATTCCTATGGAAAACCGGGAGGTCCAGGGCCAGACGGGCCCCCATCAGGAGGGAATTCCAGAGGCGTGGTGCGACCACCGAGAATGCCCTGTCCTGCGTGGGCCCCCGGGAAACCAGAGGGACCTCCAACAGGGTGCCCCCAGATAGCGCCAGCAATGTACCTGGCACGTTACAATTGTAAGAAAGAGACACGGTCCCTGCCTTAGCAGACTTACAATCTAAGAGAGACAAGAGGGGTGGGGGAGACAAAAGGTGGGGGAAACAGAGGAAGAGACAAGGATACATACACAAACTCGTGAAGTCTTAAGTGCATGTGCTTGGCTTAGTTACAAAGGTGTAGTTACTCATTTAATGTTACACAAGATACAATGATTCAGGATAGGTTGGCGAGGGGAATGAGGAGCCAGGGAAAGCTTGATGCAAGAGGTGGATTTTGAGGAAGGAAGCCGAACGAATGTGTTAAGGGAGGTAGTTCCAGACATGGGGGGCTGCCAGAGAAAAGGGGCAGATGCGTTTTGAGGAGCAGGGGAGCCATGAGCAGGCGAAGGTGGTAGAGGAGGAGTGATGCTCCCGGACAGAAGTGTAGCGGGAAATGAGTGCTGATAGGAGGGAGCAAGGCCCTGAACCTTGTAGGTAACGAGGAGTTTGTGCAGAATGCATTCAGGAAGAGAGAGCCAGTGGAGAGAGGAGAGAAGGGGCTGTACATGGTCAAAGCGGTGGGCAAGGTGGATGACCTTGGTGGTAGCATTATGAGCAGAAATGAGAGCGAGGAAAGCCAGTGAGAATGAGGTTGCAATAGTTGAAGCGAGAAATGACCAGGGAATGGACAAGGGTTTTAGCAGAGGAAACAGTGAGGAAAGGATGGATCTTAGCAATGTTGCGCAGAGAGAAGTGACAGGATTTGGTGACAAAATTGATCTGAGGTTTTAAAGGAGAGGGAGGAGTCAAAGATGATGAACCCTAGGCTTATGTGCCTGAGGGACGGGCTGGATGTTGCAACGAAGACAGAGAAGGAAGAGAGAGAGGAAGGATTGGGGGGGGGGGGGATGATGATTTGGGTGGATCTTTCTGAATGGGACATTTGAAACTAAAATGAAGAGAAACTACAACATTTAGGGAACAGCGGTGTGTTAGATGATCAAACTGGTCTGTCTTGTATGCATTGCCTGTTCCTGCCCATAAGGAACGTGAGGGATGTATGGAAATAGACTGTGCGCTTTCAAATGTAGTAGTAGCTATCGCTGAAAACTCTTGCAGCTCAAACGGGGCATCAAGTCTGAGCAATCTGGATTGTGACTGATCCAAAATCCTGTGCAGCCAGTGGACAGGCTTCCATTGAAATAAGTGAAATTTAAATCGGGTCTTCATGTCTAGAGAAAAGTAGACATTTACTGTCTTTCCTTTTGAACAGAATGTAAGATTTGATCTTGCTGTGATTGAAATCTGTGGAAATTTTTATGTGATCTAAAGAGGGAGCTTGTTTGGGCTCTACTTACTCTACCTTGTCTTAAATTTCATAATTGTATTGTGGCTCTTGTAGTTGTTACTATTAAAAAGATTGGCAATGTTTCCCTCTGAATTAATATATTAACCATGCATCCTCTTTATATAGAATTAAGCTAATTGCTTTGTAACTTCTAAGAACACAATATAATACGAAATCTTAAACGATGCTTCTATGAAAGATCAAACTTTATGTAACAAATACTGCTTGGATTATTGACAATGGTGCATCTTCTTTAAAAGATTCTGAAGACAATCCCCAGACATTGCTGTTTTCTGCAACTTGTCCACCTTGGGTATATGGTGTAGGAGAAAAATACATGAAATCAAGATATGAAAAAATTGACCTTGTTGGAAAGAGAACTAAAAAGACAGCAATGACTGTAGAAGTAAGTAATCCTTATTAAACATGAAAAAGTTGCTAGGGTAGACAGCATCAGAAATATGGATAGTGTATAAAACATTCAAAACGTATACTGTAGTAATATTTCCTGTTTATGGGCATACTTTAGCACTTTCCATTTTAAAATTGTTCAAACAATAATTCAGATAGGAGTCGTACTTGATTTTTGTATTTAAAATAATAACAGATTTTCTAAAAATTAATTTTCTTACGAAAAAGATTAGGATTCATTTATCTTGCTAAATGAAATGCAAACAGATATATTTTTTCCCCCTAAAAGCATTTGGCTATCAACTGTCACTGGTCTCAAAGAGCAGCAGTTACTGGGGACGTTATTCAGGTCTACAGTGGCAGTCATGGACGAACCATCGTCTTCTGTGAGACAAAAAAGGAGGCAAATGAGCTGGCCTTGAGTCCCTCAATCAAGCAGGTATGCAGTCCCTGATCTCTGAAAAGATAGTCATAGATGTGGACAGAGAAACTGTTACTCTCTGAAAATAGATTTGGGATTGTAGCCATGCAAACAAAATCAACATGTCTAATCTCTTTGGTTCTCACATTTCATGGAGATAGGCACTAATTTACATTTTTTGTGTACTGTACATTGCCAACATGATGATAACATGGGCAGGGGGGGGCAGTAATGGAACATGCATGTTTGCATCCTACTAACATGCTGTTTGGATTCCTGATTTTTATAGCTATGCATCCATTGGCTTTCCAATATTGGAGATGCATAATGTCACACAGAAAACTAAAAATCACCCTAGTGCTGATGGGCTTGAAAGTATTGAAAGCAAATGTTAAAATCAAGGAAAAGAGAGAGTGACGGTGAATTTTCTTTAAATGGGTTTTGGGTCTGGAACAGGCTGGTTTTAGAAGTGGGAAGTCTGTGCTGGATCATGTATATGTGTTGAATCCGTTAGTCACCAAATATGTTAGTCCAGGGCAGTCCCTGTTTCTTTGCTTTATTGACTTAGTCTGCCTTCGATTCCATCAACAGGGGATGCCTTTGGTTTAAATTGTTCCAGACTACCATAGATCGAAGATTACTATGTTTGATTTATTGCTTTCTACCATGGAACATCCTTGCAAGTTCGGACTGGTCCCTGTTTCCAAAGGGGTACAGGAAGGGTGTCTCCTTACACCATTTAATATCTATATTAATGATAAGAACAGAGTCTAGTGGCACTTTAAAGACTATCAAATATTTATTAGTGCATGAGCTGACAAACGTTCATGAACTAATAAATGTTAGTCTTTAAAGTGCCACTGGACTCAGTCTATACTTATAATAAGAACAAACATGGCTACATTTCTAGTATATTAATGATGCTATTAAGATTCTAGTTGATCCCCTGTTTCACCGAGTGGTCCTTGGGGGTATGTCTATATTCCTATTATATGCCGATGATACATTTTTGATTTCTTACTCCCAGGTTGGCCCGAGAAGGCTCATGGACAAATTTGTCCGCTTTTGTAGCAATGAATTACTTGAGATCAGTTACTCCAAAACCAAAGTATTAGTAGTTGGGAGATCCCATGCTCGCTTCAGATGGCTTATGAACTCGGCTGAGATTCAACAGGTTACGGCCTACAAAGGAGTCACCTTTACTCAGTCGTCATCTTGGTTACAGCAATTTAAATTAGCAAGGGCTTTGGCTGTTGCTTCCTTACTATTCTAGAGGTGGGAAATTGGTTTTTCTAGCCTTGAAGATCTAGAAGGCAAAAGTTCTCCAACAGCTGTTGTATGGGGATCCTGGTTTGGAGTTTGGCTTACTTTCTGATTTTGGAGATGGTGAAAAATGGGTTCTTGAGATCCATTTTGCATACCCCCAGGAATTTGCCTGATCACACTTACAAGAGCAGAGTTAGCTTAGCCAAATAAGCCACTGTAGAAATTCCTAAAGATCCTCAAGTTCTGGCTGGGGTTGAACTTTGGTGTCCAACAGAGCTTTGTCCGGGCTGGCCTTCCCTCTATCTACTTCTGGCCCCTGGGAAAATGGTGTGCCAGTTCTGCTTTTTCTAGTTTAGGGTTCTCTTAGAGTTATGTACTTTCTATGCTGTATGCTAAAGCTTTTTCCCTGATCAAAACTCTGCTTCACAATCAGGAGCTCCGGTACCTACAGACTGCGATAAATGATCAAAAGATCTCAGAAGTGTTCAAACACTTCCCAGTTTCCCCAGGGGGTGCTGATTATCTTTCATCATTCTCCACCTGGTCTTTCCGGACTGCATTTACTCTGGCCAGGTTTAATATGTTGCCTTCAGTGGTAATGGAGGGCAGACACAACCGATAGTGGAATATTGGGTACATAGTCTTCTTGATTGACCCATGTACAGAGTGCCGAGGGGGGAAATTTTGGAACCCATTGTCAACGAGTTAAGGGTATGCAGCCAACATCAAGTTTTGGTGTCCCTTTTATGGGACTCTGATCCTATGATGACTGCTAGGGTGGCTAAGTTCTGTGCCATAGCAGTAAAACTGAGGAAGGAAATCTTGTCGTCTGGTTCTTAATGTTTGAGCTACCCTTGTCCGTTAATTACAGATACTGGAGTATGTGATGAGGATAGGTTTGTATGGTCTAGAATTTGAATTGTTACTTGTTTGTTTAGGATGTTACTTGTTTGTTTTTATTTCTTTGTAAAGCTTGTGATACCTCTGTGTGATCACAATAAAGCTAAATACATACTTTAAATAGGAATAGAATACGTGTCCTTAAGATCTACAGGACTGCTTTTTTTCCCTGTCACCCCTTCATAAGTTTTTGGTGTTTTTTTTTTTTTTAAACAGTAAACCAGCTAATAAAATGTCATACATTGTTGATTCAGGCACAAACACCTTGATGGTGTTGATGCTGCTATTAATCCTGTGGGCTAGACGAGCTTGAAGCTTTTACAGTACATTCTGCCCAACATGTTAATCTGCAAGTTCCCAGTTTTGGATCTTCGTCTCTCCCCCAGTCGAACACATTTGGGCTTCACCTTTTTTTTTTTTTTTCTTCTTACAAATGTGTGTGGGAGTTGGCCGTACCCCTTATGCTAAAAGTTTTCTATCTCTGAGAGAACCCCTTTGAGGCGGGGATCTTAATCCCCATTATGATCTCACTTGGTTTACATTTGTGTAATGTATATGTCTTAATTCGTACTACTTTCAGTTATGCCTGTAAGGGAAGTAACTTGGGCCTATTGTCTTCATCCCTGGCTACTTGTGGCATCTTGTAGTATGGGTACTGAAAAAGAAAAGACCTAGAATTTCGGTATTTTATGCACCTGTGCCTTTTACATCAATATCTTGACTGTTCATTTCTCCTGTTTTGATTTGTTAAAATAAAATCGTGTGATCTGTTGTTTGAATGGAGCTGATTAGATACCTCTGTTACATTAGATCTTAATAATTAGTTGTTTTTGACAGGATGCCCAGGCTTTACATGGTGACATTCCGCAGAAACAAAGAGAGGTCACACTGAAAGGTTTTCGAAATGGGTTATTTGAAGTTCTGGTTGCAACCAATGTAGCTGCCCGTGGTTTAGACATCCCTGAGGTTGATCTAGTAATACAAAATTCACCACCGAAGGTAGGAGATAAATCTGTCTTTTGGGAGCGGGGGGGCAGATACAAGAACCTTGCTTATTTTCTTACCATGGGGCAGCAACATCACATAATTCCACTACTGCTTCAAAGAAAATAAGATTTGATAAATTAAGTTGTTAGAACAAGGATAGGGCAACCCAGAGTTGCATGAAAATTTAAAGTACTTATAGCAAATACCTTTATCCTTTTCCTTTTTTTAAAGCTTGTAAATTTTGAATGTACATTTTCCTGGGTGTGGTGTTTTTTTTTTTTTTTAAACTCCTATTCATCTTGGCTCTGATTATGATAGACTAGACCATTTTCCAGAAATTGTGGAAGGAGATGGCATTTGGGGGGTAATTAGTGGCAACCAGGTATTTCTTAATGGAAAAATTGTGCTGAATTTCATAATCTAATTGTCACTTTTTTCAGAGTAGTTTTGCTGCCATCTTGGAAAATGGTGGCCATTTTCCCAGATTTTTTGCTATTGTGTACAGTCTATTGAACCTAGCATTTTTCCATACAATATATTTTGTAGCCACTTCCATAAGGATTAACCCAAATTTAAAATTTTACAATCGGTTAATAAATAAAAAAAGTTGTATTTCTCAGAACATGAATTCTTGAAGTTCAAAACACAGACATTGAAAGTGGTTCTCAATGTCAGAATTCATCATCCTGATGAAATGTTTCATCCCAGGCTTAGGGAGAGTGGTGCACACCATTTTTGTTGAACAAATGAGTCAGTTGGACTGTTTCCTTTGGTCCCAAGCCAACCACAGCAGTCCACTTGATTTTCAAAAACGGCAGGTCCAGTCTTCCTTGACCATGTTGCACATTGATGATGTTTGACCCAAACTTTGCTCTGTTGTGGGGTTACATGGAAATGGTTGAGGTCCTCCTTATGTTTACCAGAGCACAATGACAAGGATTATGGGACCTCCATGTTCATTCATTTGCCTCCATGTTGCCTTTTTTCATGTGTTACAATCACTACAACTATGCAAAGTGGGGAATTGTTTACATTGCAGAAATGCATCAGCTGCCAGCAGAAATCCTTAATGAATTCCAAGCAGGAAAGTTTGTCATCAAGCGGTCAAACAACAGATTCAATCAGGTGGCCCCTGACCTGGCCCAAGAATGGTGGTGGAATTACAAAGACATCAAAAGCTTTGAGTCGGTGGACACTCTCGTATAACCTCCAATCTCGTTTGGCTGAGGACACCTACACCCTGTACCGCATAGTCTCACGTGTCGAAGCTTTTAAAGATGAAGACAGCAGTTCACAGAAGCACCAGGATAACAAGGATGAAGATTCACTACTAAACACTCTTCAGAGCTTCAACATCTTCCACAGTCTGGATGAACCTTTTTTGCAGAACATTGCCAATAAGGACCTGGCTGCAGAAGAAATCCAAGATTCTCAACTCGATGCTTTTGACTTTGGAAATAACCAGCTACTTACTTCCGTGAGAGAGAGGCTGATTCACGAGAATTAAATGCAGGAGAGAGAGTTCCACACCAAAATGTCCAGAAACAATCCCCAAACCTTTGATTCTATATACAAAGTGGTGACACGTACTAGAGAAAAAGACATCCTTAAAGCAGACCAAAATATTCTATAGCGTCTGGTTGCTGCATATGAGGGCCAACGTGAGATTGACCTGTCAGAGGTGCTACGGCATGAGCTTTTCACAGTACCGTTGTTGCTTGCCAGTTCTTAAATGGCTTGTTAAGAAGTGGACAGAAATCTGTGTTGGTGGATGTCTTGACTGCAGGTGTTGCTTGTCCTGATAACATTGATCTCGCTAACGAGAAGGCATGTGTAATCACTGTTGGACAAGCCCTTATAGTTTCCATTGGAGTCCCTTGGGGTGCAAAGATGTTTGGAGATCTTGCTCAGGAATTAATCCCATCAGTTCTAAACTCTGGTGCAGCATACATAAGAGTCGATGTTGTATTTGATAGATATGACACTACTTCCATAAAGCGTGAAACCAGACAGCATCGAGCAAAACATGGGATGGATCCTTAAAAACTGAGAACTGAAACCTGTGGTAATGACAATCGATGACATCCCAAAGTCCTGTAGAGAGAGAGTGTTTTTCAGATGCAAAAAATATGTGAAACGCATCAGTGCAGGTGTAAAAACAGCAAGATTGTGTGTACTTCGAACTGCAAATGTAGCCAAGGAGCTACGGCATGTGTAAACAGTTCACTGGACTCAATGTCCACCTCATTACTCACCAGTGTAAGTTGATCAAATTTTTAGCTGTTTAAAAAATTAGTGATATAAGTTGTTGAACTTATAAAGATGGAACATAAAGCTGTTCTAAAAATAGAATAGTGCTCATGTCCTATTTCACAATTCTGTTATAAGAAATATTATTCATATGCTGCTTAATGACAACACCAGAACGCTTACAAGAGGCTTCTGACGTGTTCCCATAGGTAGATGATGGGTGGTTGAAGGAGAAGGGGTACATGTCCCCTCTGCATCTTATGAAATACAAAATGGTGTCCACATCCCCCATGATGTGACTGCCATTTTTGCTGGCATGAGTTATTGCTGGCATGAATGGCAGCCAAACCGTGTGGTACAAAAATTGGCAACCTGGATATTTGAATTCAGCACACTTTTTTCATTAAAAAACACATGGTTGTTACTAATCTCCCCCCCCCACCCCCTCAATATCATCACCTTTCATAACAATTTCTGTTAAATGGCTGCCATTTTCCAAGATGGTGGCAAAAGTACTCTGTGAAAAAAATAGCAACCTAGATTTTTTAAATTCAGCGCATTTTTTAAATTAAAAAACACCTGGTTGCCACCAATTCCCCAAGAATGCCTTCACCAAGTTTTCTAGAGCAGTTTCTGAATTTTTGACCCGTCTATGAGGTAGAGGGGTACTTAATATATATCAATTTTTCCGGGGTGTAAAAACAAGTTTAAATTATAACTCACTTTCCCAGCATCCATTGGTCACAGTGTAACTTTTTGTCTCACACTCATCTTTATTTGTAAAGGATGTTGAGTCCTATATTCATCGTTCTGGGCGCACAGGCAGAGCGGGACGCACTGGGATATGCATCTGTTTTTTTCAGATCCAGGAAGAAGATCAATTACGACAAGTAGAACAAAAAGCAGTAAGAGCCTAACTTTCCTATTTCTTTGTTATAGTAGTTCACACCTAATGTGCAGGAGGTTCTTGATATTTAAGGCCCTGCTGTTACAGCATAAACCCAGACAGAGTGTAAAATATTAATACAACTAGCTATGAAAAATCCAAATATTGAGAAATATTCTTACTAGTCTTTCCCTTTCTTCCTCTGTAATGCATATACAGCTGGTACCAGTAAAATCCCACCAGTAATGGTACTGATTTGAATTAACCCCCCCCCCCCCCATTTTTGGAATATAAGATGGGCAGAAACTGCAAAAGTTACACAATTTTCAAGTATTGATTACAAAGGAAGCAGTAGAAATGCAATAGATTTCCTTGCGTCAGGCATAGCACATTCATATGCAAATGATATAACATCTAGCTGATAAACGTTAACATCCTAATGTTCTCTCCATTCATAAGCGAACAAAGATAAATTAGGTGATAACTCACAGGTAGACAATTTGTCTGCATTTCAAGAGCTGACTGTAATAGTAACTAATGGTGGGGTTAAAATGACCCCTTCAACCTAATAGGATAATTTTTTTTCAACACAACCTTGCAAGTAAAAAAACCATAATTGAAGCTTCACATTATGAAAGGGTTAACTGCTGTGTAAAGAATCTAAATATAAAGCAAACTTGTAAATTGGTAATCCGTTTTCCACTTGGGGTATAATTGACCCCCCCCCCCAGTGAATTTGTAATGAAATTTTTCTGTACATCCATAAAATGGCATATTATGAAAGCAGACAAAAATTCTACGTTGTGTTTGGGGCAAATATAACACCATTTTTCATACGGGTCCCATATTCTACCAGTGGATAATGGCCTTTTCTAGGAAAGTTTTAATGCCTGACTTGCTTACACTTCCATCAGGGTTAAATGAATGGGATGTTGAAAACTATAAAAATGTACTTCTGAAATAGGCATAATCTCAGCTTTCTCTTAAATTTTGAATTTTTGTTACATTATACAAATTAAATAAAATATTGGTATTTGCAGGTTAACAGATAAGCACAACTTTGGCATGTAATATCTAAAATGAGAGAAACTAAATAATTTCTTTCTACCTAAAGTATGTTTGGTACTGAACGTTAATAGGACAATGGAGGCTCAAGTAAATGAATTTAATTTTGGTTGTATTAAATACTCTTTATGGAAAATTATTTGGTATTGAATTTATTTATTTTACTTTCAGGGTATTTCATTTAAGCGTATCGGTGTTCCTACTGCATCAGATATAATTCAAGCTTCCAGTGAGGATGCCATCAGGTATGTTCATTGAACATTATTAATATTAAAATAGTTTGCTACCTTTAAAACTGTTCTGAGGTGTCATGAGATTTTGTTGAGCGGGAATACTAAAATAGGAGATTTAGGACTCAGTTTTGCCCTTGTGTATGCAGCCATTCACCATGGTGTGTGTTTTAAAATCTGGTCTTGCGTGGGTGTACACGTGTCTCTGTCAGTTGATTTAATAACATGGTGGAGGTTTCCCCACAAGTCTGAGCCAAAGGCAAACTATCCCCTTTAACATTATATGTATTATCAGTTAAAATAAATTTGAGTCATAACATCTATGTACGGAACGTTACTACCGCAAAGGACTTGATTAATCTGTTAGGTGTATACTAATTATATTAACAATCTGTAAGTATTAGTAGGATTCTTTTAAGTAATACTTATTGCAGCTCATTCTTTAAGATTTATTGTTACTTCTACTATTTTTGTCCTCTGTGAATTCTTGGTAGTAGCCCTAAATGTATCTTGTACATTGTTAGTGGACAGTTCCATTCCATGCAGCATTAATATGTCTAATATGTTAATAGATGTGAGACAAAGTAGCTCAGATGAGCTCTTTTATTGGACTAACTACTGTTGGTGAGGGTAGCCAAACCTTTGAGCCTCACAGAACTCTTCATCAGGTAACTTGCCTGTCGTCTAATGAAGAATTCTGTGTGGCTCAAAAGCTTGCCTACTCTCACCAGCGGAAGTTGGTCCAATAAAAGAGATCCTCTGAACTTCTTTGTCTCCCATCTATTTGGGAGCAACATGGCAACCTTATTTTCTCTCTAGTGAGTTAGTGGCATTTTTTTCCTGGATTGATTTTGTTTTGTCTTTCTGTAGAGCGTAATAATACAAGTGGTGGTACTTTTTACAAGTTGTTGATCTCATGAAATACATATACATGTCAGATGTCCATTACTTAAACGAGTTGAATTCGGAAGAGCTTGCATGTTTGTCATTATGGGTAGAATTGCCCCCCTTTGGAATTTAATGTATTATATAATATGGGTAGTAGTTTTCCTCACTTTGGCTTGTGCTCTACCTGGCATTACATTGATGTACATCGGTTTCAAGACCTTCCACGTTGAAGGTGGGAGTAGGGACCCCTTCTTTTCAGTGGTGATACCAGGAACTCCTTAGGGGTATGGGCAATAGCCTAAAGTTCTGAATCAATACAGCCTTTGCTTGAATGCTTAATCTTACAAATGTTTATGAAAAGTGCAGTATAATTTATATTAGGAAAAAGAACCCTATGTTTTTAATAGAACAGTTAAGGCGAAGATGAAGATAAACTTGAGTCCCAATAAACATAGAAATTGCAAGTTAAGACCTCTGCCTTAATTCACACACCATGTAAGCAGTAAAGATGTTGTACTGTCTCACATTGTGCTTGCTTATAACATAGGCCCTTTTTACACACGAGACACACCTACGCATAAACACCCAGAAATCTGGGTATTTATGTGTGGGTGAGTCCCGTGTAAAAGACGCAATGGGTGCACGCGCGGTGAGTGAATGTGCGTGCGTGCGTGCGTACTCACCGAACACTCACCCCCACTCGCGCCCCCCCAATATCACATGCACAGAGTAACTGGCGAAAATGGAGGTTGCTCTCTGCGTGTTGATGGGTGGGGGTTGCATGTGCACCCGTATGAACCCTGCCCCCACCCACCGTGGAACACGGGCCCCCCCACCCCACCCTGTGGGGCCTGTAAAAATGGCCTTGGGCTCCATGCCACCCACACTTTGCCTTGGTCGTTCAACCCCAATCCTCATGCTCTGCAGATTGGAGCAACATGAAGTTGGGGAGAGCAAGCTGCCCCCTGCCCCTCTGTTGTTCCCACATGGCACCGCTGGGGTTGGAGACACCAAGGAGGTGTCTCCTGTCTCCACAAGGAGTAGGGCTATGGGTGCGGGAGAACTGATGGATCAGTGTTTGCAATGCCTACTGGATTGGGTCGGTTTCTCCCACCCCCTCCTGCACTCACACTCATCTTATTACCTATAGTCCCTGTTGCCCAGTGGTCAGAAGCTGCTGCCTTTGGGGTGGGTGTAGGTGTTTATATGGGATGCTCTTTCCTGCCACATTTGTAGTGGAGCATTGGCACAAGGATGGGAGCCTTTTCACTAATCCCTGTGACAGCAAAGGGGTAGAGGGGACTGAATGGTCACTGTTGAAAAATTATTCTGGAGCATGTCTTTTCTCCACCCCTGTGCTTGTTGTCCTAGGCTCCCTGGTGCTCTGATGCTCCAGTGAGGGCAGCTGGGTATACAACAGAGGGTTTTCCCACAACATACTGTCTTTGTAGTGGACCAGTGCACTGATGCTTCTAGATTTGGACTTGATGCACCTCTTGCTCTAGCAGTCTGAATGATGGTGAAATGAGTGCTATCTGTGGTATGGGGATACTTGTTGATAGAGAAATCTTCCTCCAGTATTATTCCATCACAGCCCTAGCCCCAGTATTAGTGTTAGGACAGCTTCAGGGCAGGAGGCAGAAAGATGGCCCCTGTTCCCCCACAGCTGTCCCCAGTCTCAGTATTCTGGCCAGTGTGAGTCCAATCCTTATTGCATGGATGCAGAAGGGGGGAAGGGGCAGCTTGTTGCCCCTGCTGTCCCCAGCTTCAGTGTTGCGCCCCCAACCTGCAGAAGAGGGTTGGGGCTGTAAGACCAAGGCAAAGTGGGTGCATGATTATAAGAGAGCACATTATAAGAGACTGTACAATGTCTTTACTGCTTACGTGACAGTTTCCATGCTTTTGGGCAGGGCGAGTCCCAGGGTTTGTGAGGCCATGTGTGAAGTCTTGGTGCGGGGCCTAATTGCCATATTTAGGACCCACCTAATTATGCAAATGTGTAAATTTAAATAAAATTTATTCCCTCTGGACAGGAAGGATTCCCATTCTCCACCCCTTGGCTGTCTTACCTGGTGCTCATCTGAGTGGTCATAGACAAGCATGGCCTCCCAATGCTTTCCCTCACCTCCCCAGCCGAGCATCTACGACCACTCCCCAGGAGTGGTTCCATTGCAGGGGCAGTCGGGCGTGCAGTGAGGCAGCCACAGAGAGACTGACTGCGTCCGCTGCCTTCTGGGGGAGGGGGTGAGCTTAGCCAGCCTGGCCTCCAGGGCCTGTTGCTTCTTGCTGCTGGTGCCACCTGTGCTTTATGCACGCACGCGGTGCGACCAGTCCAGAGGAGTTGCTATCAAACACCCAAATTGCAGCCAGCCTATTAATCGCATTATGCCATGAAAAGAGACATGCATAACCAGTTCAGTTGTGCCCCCATAATCAATTCACGCTGCTCCCACCCATAACAATTTCATTTGCACCTCCAGGGCAGCGTGAATTGATTATATGGGGAGGTGCAAGTTAACTGGTTATGGGGTGGGGAGTTTAAAGACAATATTCCTGTTAGCAATAACTTCATTTAGAAGATTTAGTGAAATAGCAGCCATAATAATCTCAGAACCATATTTGCAGGTTTCCCATGCTAGAATAGATATTGCTTTACATTCTAACTTCCTATCTAAGATAGTATAAGTAAGACAGTTGTGAGAATGTGGCTCTTCTTACACAGGCTTCTCTCAGCCATGAACATGCAGATTTCTGCATGTTCATGGGTGGGGGAGCCCCATGTGAATGATGCGGCGTACGTGCCCACAGTGAGTGGGAGTGCTTGCGCACGCACGCCTAACATGCATCCCCACTCACCACCTACTCGTCCCCATGCACGGAGCAACCAGGGAAAACGGCAGTTACTTAGTGGGTGCAGGTGAGTGGGGATGCGTGTGCAGCTCTGTGCACGCCCTGCCTATGCACTGGCACGCCCAAGGACCCCCCATCCAGTGGAGCCGTATAAAAACAGCCTGTGAGGAGCCACTCAAAGAACAGAAGGTTGCTGCCTTGTAAACAAGGTTCTTTGAGATGGCTCCAAACATTCTCACAACACCCACCCTTCCAGCCCCGCATGGAATTTTCTTATATTCCTAGAAAGGGTTGGAAGGAACTGTCATTCTGAAGGGGAGAGTGCTTTTTATACTAGAGGAGCTTGAGACCATCATGTGGTCTATTACTTGAATAGGGTGAGCATGCACAACCCAGTTGTGAACATGTTGGGAGCCGTGTCGAAGAACCTTCTTTACAAGGCAACAACCTTTTGATCACTCAAATGGGGAGGCGGAGTTTGTAAACAAACAGCTTTATCTCCCTGTCTGATTGGTATCCCCCTGCTGCTGCACTACTAGCAGGTAGAGACAGGTGAGGGATGGGACCGGAGCCAGGGAGGGGAGGCAGGAGAACTTATTGGGGGAGAAGCTGACTGCAGCCTGCCTCCCAGCCAGGCAAGTGTGGGGCCCCAGCTGGCTGTGGGGCCATGTGTGACCACACGTGGCACATGCCTGGGGCCGGCCCTGCTTTTGGGAGCTCAAGTCTTGTTAATATTCACCTTAACTACTCTGTTAATCTGTAGGCTTTTTGGTCTAAGAATTTCCCTGGTTTTTGAAATGGGAATGTGCTAAATTCCTCCTGCTGCCACAGTACCAACCTGGGCCATAGATTAGGGCTGATTCAATATGGCCATTTTGATTCTGTAGACCAGTTCCATGGAAACAGAATGGGTGGTGAAATTGTGATTGGAATTTCAACTGAACCGTTTTGCATGATCATTACAATCGGAAATCAGAACATAATTTCCTCCGCTCTGATTTCTAACTGGAATGTTTGAGCCGCCCAGTTCTGACTGAATCAGCACACAGATGGATTTTCTGCTTCAGCCCTACCATAGAAATCCCTCCTCCTTCATCCTGCGACTCCACTTAGATGCCCCACCTAGAGCTGAAACGAGTACCCTTAAAAATGGCTATAACCAACAAATGTCCGGTACCCGAATCACCCCAACAACATCAGTTCCCGATTCAGGTATCCAGTGTCCCAAAATGTTGACTTCTGACACCAATTTATTAATTTTCCATCCTAGAAAGTCTTGCTGCTTTCCTGGTGGAACTTCTGTTTCTATTTAAAAAAATTAAAAATAAATCTATCCTGATTTTTCTGTTTTCTGACCTGATATGCCAATCAGTAATTGGAAAATTGAAAAATCAGTACTGGAAGTTACTGACCTTTAGGTTTTCCAGGTAGCCAATAGGTATCTGGGTAACCTGTCAGGTACCCAAAAATGCAGGTATTTACCCATGAGTACTAAATTTAAGTACCCATTTCAGCTCTAGCCCCACCGCCACTGCCCAGTCCTAGTTCCCCACCAGCCTGGCCCTATACAGATGCCCTGTCCCTGTCCACCACCTGCCTGTTCCTGCACAGAGCCTACTCCCTGTTCCTACATTCACCATTCCTTGCATATATGTTTCTGCTCCCACTTATGGTCCGCATTCACAAGTGCTGGTCTCGCTCCCACCCACTTGCATTTCTCCATGCCTTAAGTGCTTCCATTGGGTCTTCAATTTCCACACACACACATTGCCCCTCAGGAAATATTTTATTCCCCAGATTAAATTGAAAATTTCCATGACTTGTTGGTACTTTCATAATGTTTTGATATTTTCATGACCTATACATGTCTTGCCACTTAGTCACATTTCCTCTTTTTGTATGCACTGTTTTTGTACGTAACACTAAATCCAACAGCTCTTCATTTAACGGAATGTCAATGAAACTGACAGCAGGAAAGCTGCTTCTGAGTTTTTCCTCGCTCATGCCCGGGTGCACAGAGGTACTTTGCCACACTGCTATAACTCGGTCATTTTTAATAGATCCTCTTGAAAATTGGATACATTCCACATCTCCTCCCCTCCATTATCCTTCCTATCAAGTGTTACACTGTTAAGGCATACCATTCTGATTTTATGATGATTGGCTGTGATTATAATAGTACAATGCAGATGCATTAGCTAGTAGGGCCATTCCTTGGATCTATAATCTCTAGCCTTCTGTATATTGACCTGTTTAAACCTTTCCTCTAAATACTTAGATTTTTGGATTCTGTTCCTCCTTCTGCCATTGACTCTTTCATACCGACCGCTCAGAGGCTTGTAGAAGAAAAAGGAGCTGTAGAAGCCCTGGCTGCAGCACTAGCCCATATTTCAGGAGCCACTGCCATCGAACAGCGTTCTTTGCTCGATTCGAGTGTGGTAAGTGATAATGATACCTCATAATTATGTGGTATATTTAATCTTTAAAAACCCCATAATTTAGCAACAACAAAAAACAGATTTTGTAAAACGGTACTGAAGTTGCACAGCATTCAAATGCTTAATTAAAATTGCCAATTTATTGGTTAAAATGTTGTTATTTTTATTTGCTTTAATTTCTAGGCAGCCCTCTCCTGCTTCACAGCTCGGTACGGCATACAATATAAAGACATAAAAATATAAAACAGCATCAATAAAAACATAATATAAATAACAATATAAAATTACAAATAAAATACATCACAGCGGAGTTAAAAGACCCTCCCACCCCCCTTCCCAACCCTTCACCGATCACTTGTCTCCCCCGCTAAAAGCCCAGCGGAACAGCCAGGTCTTACATTGTCTACAGAAAGAGGGAAGGTTCAGGGCCAAGTGGACCTCTGTCAGGAGGGAGTTCCACAACCGAGGAGGGCGCCCCCAGATGACCGCAGAGGCTGATTCGAGACATGGGGGGGTGAGGTAATCCTGCAGATAAGTGGGGCCCAGGCCATATAAGGCTTTAGAGGCCAAAACAACACCTTGAATTGGGCCCAGAAAACTATAGTCAGCGAGTGCAAAGACGGGAGCACTGGTGTAATATGCTTATGGCAACATGTCCCTGTAAGGAGGTGGGCTGCTGCATTCTGCACCAACTGCAGTTTCCGGACCATCGCCAAGGGTAGCCCCACGTAGAGCATGTTGCAGTAATCCAGTCTTGAGATGATGAAAGAATGGATGGTGGCTAGGTCGGAGTCGGAGACATATGGCTGAAACTGTCATAGCAAATGTAATTGGCGAAATGCTCCCCTCACCACAGCAACCACCTGGGCATTCAGGCGGATCTGTGAGTCAAGGAGAACCCCCGGACTCTCAGTCTGAGGGACCAACAGAGGGTGGACCCCATCAATGATGGATGTCACCACTCCCTTAGCCCCTCCCAACAGCATCCTCTCCGTCTTGTCGGGATTCAGCCTCAGATGGCTCGCCCTCATCCAATCCCCCACAGCCATCAGACACCTGGTAAGCACCAAGACTGCTGCGCCTAGCTCAGCTGAAAAAGAGAGGTAAAGTTGGGTGTCGACGGGCACAGATCAGGTTTACAAGAAGTGGCTCTAACAGCCCTAAAGACATCCTCCACATCAGTGGGCGACACCCACTGAAACTGATCCCATGAAACAGGACAAGACGGGACTTCTATTACCTCTGGTTCTCCCACTGCCAAAAGCCCTGCATCGAAATCATGGTGAATCTGGGCGATTTTTATCCACAAAATAGTCGACAAACCTGTTGCAGCAAGCACTGGAAAATTCCAGTTCCAGACAGAGGGAGGCTGGACTGACCAGCCCCCTCATCACTCAGAAAAGCTCTCCTGGACAGGACTTCGCGGACTCTATGAGAGCAACAAAGAACCTCTTTGCTGCCCATACAGCAAAGTCAGTAAACCGCTATAATTTGACAGCTTTATTAGTATTAAATAAGAGTAACAAGGTTTAGTACTATCATTCAGCTTCCCTATGTCCAGAATAGACTCTCATCAGCACTATTTGGATCTAATGATTGGTAGTTCCACTCCCTTTTACCAGATACTCAGGTTGCTTTTCTGGTCGAAGCTCAGCCTTCTCTTTGCTGTAATTAGATGTTTAATCAGCAGCATATCCCCCATAGCAGCTAATATTTTTCATAACCGAAAGTAAATAAATCTTATTGGCATAGCACAGAAAATAAGGCAACATTAATGGTTAGTATATTTCGTTAACCACCTTCATTGTCTTGCTATAGAAATCCATCTGAAATATGAGATGTATAGGATTGTTCTATGCATGAAACTCTGAGAACGTTACCAAATTTTCATAGGAGGTTTCTTGCTGACTGCTTAGCTTATATCTCAGATGACTGCTTTTATTATGATTGGCCAGTGCTAACGTTCTGGTTATTAGCCGGAGGGAGGTCTTGAGAAGGAAGGGGCAGGAGCAACCTAATGGTCTTATTTTGCTGGATTATAATATTTATTTAATTTTTATTTATTTATTCTATTTCTACCCACACCCTCTCACCAATAGTGACTCGGGGCAGCTTACAGAATGGGAAAAACGCCAAACAACAACATATCATAAATATAAATATAATACAAAAATATAAATAAAATAAATACTCCATGTAAAACCAACTTCCCTCCTACCCCCAAGTAACCCATCCCCCCTTGCCAGACGCCCGACGGAAGAGCTACGTCTTGCAACTTCGCCAGAAGACAAGAAGATCCGGTCTGAGGTGAATCTCTGCCAGGAGAGCATTTCATAGCGATGGCACAGCCACCAAGAATGTCCTCCTGTCTGTCCGGACCCACCGATAATGCGGGACCTCCAAGAGGGCACTCCGGGATGACTGTAGGGACCGCCCCAGGGCCCAAGGGGTGATACGATCCCTCAGGTAAGCAGGGCCCAGGCCATGTAGGGTTTTAAAGGTCAGCACCAGCACCTTGAATCGGACCCAGAAGACACTAGGCAGCCAGTGCAACGCTTGGAGCACTGCTTGAATGTGCTCCCTGCGGCCCACCCGTGTAAGCAGGCGAGCTGCCGCGTTCTGACCCAGCTGCAGCTTCCGAACTGTCGCCGTGGGCAGCCCTGCATAGAGCGCATTGCGGTAGTCTAGCCTTGAGGTGACGAATGCATGGATGACAGTGGCGAGGTCGCGTCTGAGACATATGGGTGGAGCCTCCTCACCAGATGTAGTTGGCGAAAAGCGCCCCTATCCACAGTCAACACCTGAGAATCCAGGTGCAGTTGTGAATCCAGGAGCACTCCCAGGCTCTGCCTGGGATCGAACCAAAGGAGGGCAAACACCCCCAATAATGGGGGCAACTCCCTCTCCCAGATCACCCCCCCCAACCAACATCACCTCAATTTTGTCGGGATTGAGCTTCAATCGGCTGGACCTCATCCAGTCCCCTGCAGCTTGCAAACACCAGGAAAGCAGCAAGACAGCAGGACCTGGGTCAGATGAAAATGAAAGATATAGCTGGTTGTCGTCAGCATATTAATGACAGCAAACTTCCCAGCTGCACACGACCTCCCCTAGCGGCTGCATATACACATCAAACGAGAGGGAACAGAATGGAATATTGGGAATACAGTAGCCAGGACAGTGTTCTAGAATTTTAAAAAAGCCAGGTGGCAGGAACAGCCTGAAATTTGTATTGAACTGGATTACAATGCTGGGACTGAGGTGACTTTGGTGGCATTCAGGGATCCCAGGAAGACCAGCAGCAGCCATCCAGAGATGGTGGCAACACACGCAGAAAGTAAGCAAACGGGGTTCATCCACTGAACCCTATTGTTAAACGCAAAACAGACTGACCTGATGTGTGCGTGGTTGCGAAATTGGGGACGAAAAGTTATGAGGGAATAGAAAGTGGTGATGTATTTAATTTTTTTGTGTTGGGATAGACAGTTTAATTCTAGTTGGGCAGGGAAGGGGGCTGTAGAGGGCTGGTTAAACTACTACGTAGTTTGGAAAACAGGTAGTTTAATGAAACGACCATTATTATTATTTCCATTAAAGTTTCATATAGTTAACCATTTGTATCTAAGTGGTACCAGAGTACCTTGCGCAGGTAAGCTCGTTAGCTCCCAGCCTGGGCTCTGGTGCTTCGTCTTGGCTCCAGTGTTCCTATGTTGGGGTCAGCTGCTTGCCCAATCAGGTATGAGCCATGCTCAAGGGTCTCTGCCACTCCTTCAGGATCTCCAAGCAGTCTCCTGGCTCTGTGCTCCCAACGTGTCGGTTTCCTCATCCTGGCCCAGCTGCTCCAGGCCTCTGCTACTCCGTGCTCGTCTTCAGCAGCTAACTGGTCTCCACAGCTTATAACCAAAGCTCACAAAGTTTGCCCTTTTGAGTATGTGTTAAAAGTGTGTGCCCAGAAAGTGTGTACAGAATAATAAATATTGCAATTGCCAAGATTTATACAAGTACAGCTCAGATCAGAGAGGCTGGACACAACTTGTTATAAGCTGATTTAGTCCTTTATTTTGAATACACTTCCCTGCTTTTCTTTTTAAAGGGTTATACGACCATGATACTGCAGACTTCAGTAGAGATGCGCCACATTAGCTATGCCTGGCAAGGGCTGAAAGAACAGCTGGGTGAGAACATTGACAAAAAAGTGCGAAGGATACGCTTTCTCAAAGGAAGGATGGTGAGTGTGGTTGGCCTATGATTTTTGTGGTGATATTACTAGCTTAATTGGGAATGTTCTGTATGTGTGTTTTTTTTTTTTTTCTTTTCTCCTTCCCCCTTAGAATCATGATACAAGTATTGACTTATGCGTTGAGAATCAAAGTGACGCTGACAGGATGGGGAAGGGAGGGTTACTTTTACTGGGTTGGTTTCTACTGTAACTGTGACATCAAGTTGGAAAACTGACAAAACCACAGAAAAGCCCTTCCCCTACAGACCTTGTCTCAACCATCAAGTGCTTCTCACAAAAAGGGAAAGTCTTCACTCTTCTGGTTATTCTCACCAACTTGATTTGAGTTCCTTCTTGGCTGCGTCACTTGACTCCTGAACTAAGTTCTAATGGTGATATTGTCAGTGCCAAACATTTGCTTTTCTAGGACTTGTCAAAAGTAAAATTATTTCATTTCGCTCGTAGCATATAAGGCAGGGGTCGGGAGCCTCTGACCTGTAAGCCAAGTTCAGCCCATGGATGTTTTTAATTTGGCCCCTTTTTACTTCCCAAATCTGTTTTGGCCCTTAGATCCAGTCCCTACCCTCAAGCGTTAAAAGAGTGAGCTCAGGGGAAGGAAGCAGAGATGAGGGCATGTACACAAGGTTAGGGATTGGTCCATGACATAGATCCATGGTCAGGACCCTGTCCTTTCTTCCCCCATTCAGAATAAACCCCTTCAGCATGGTGCACCCCCATCCCCAACTCCTATCTGGCCCACAGAACTTGTACAGTAGTAATTTTCAGTGGACCATTGGACAGAAAAACTGCCCCCCTCCCCCCCATATTAGATGCATCTTTAAATTGAGCTGGCACTCTGCGGCTACTGCATGGCTGGAATGCTGCCTTCCTACCTAGCATTTCAAAGGTGGTCTGTTCTCTGATGTTTAAAGGTCTGTATTTTCTGATGGGAATCTTAAGGGAATCTTTTCTGTTTTGTTTAGGGTGTGTGCTTTGATATCCCTGCATCTGATCTAAGTAAAATACAGGTATGTTCTCATTGTTGAGGGGCAGGGCAGTAGAACCAGTTACCGATATTTAAACCAAATGTTGTAGCAGACAGTTCTTTAGTTATGCTACAGGAGGCAACTGTGAGGAGCATAAGACTTGTTTGTCAGACCTACGTATGACTAGTAGTGCTTTAGAAATAAGTAGCAGTAGTTTAATGTGAAGTGTACAAAATATTTGTGCATGAGGGCTGCTTTACCACTTACAGAATATACTTTGCCCCCTTATTTAAGTGACTTTATCCCATGTATGTGAATTTAAGCTTTCATCCACAAAACATATATGATAGCCTAGTTTGGTGGAGACAGGATTTTTTGTGAAATGTTTTTCTTTTAAAGTGGTAGCCAATTGAAGATCTTAGTTTTGACTCAGCCAGGCAAAGCCAAGGAAAATGTTCTTATAATTTTCTGTGAGGCTTGCAAGTTCAATATCTGATTTGGAGACAGTGCAAAAATGTAATGCATAAAACTTTTTGCAACAGAAACGGTGGCAAAACACAGGAAGTTGGCATTTATCTGTGGCAACAGAGTTACCTGACCTAGAAGAGAGACCGCATGAGACGGGCAGAAATACCAGCGTCCGCTTCAAGAATTGGAGGCAAGATAACAACTTCCGTAGAAATGATGGCTCACGTTACAGAGACCAGAAGCACGATTTTCAAAGAGCATTTTGATTGTCATTTGTTAATATACCAAGGACAAATGCAACTAAATTTTTCCAGAAATAAAATCTATTATGCTTGCTCATTTCGGAACCTGTGAGTTGTTTCAAAATCCACTTGTTGAAATTAAATAAAATTCATTTTAAAATAAGATCTTAATAAATGTCCATTTCCAAATAAAGTAAAAACAGGCTTATTGTTTCAACCTAGCCCTGATTTTGACTGACTCCTTTCAGGAAAGTTTCTTCAGATCCAAATTATAATTCAACTTGCCTCTTCAGGGTCCATGTTTGATGCTTGTCTTTGAAGGCTAGGAGGTCTTCTGTGTTCTACTGTGTTCCACAAATGCTACAACATTTGTGTTCCCTGGATTCAGTTTGAGTACTCTTCAGATGTCCAGACCTTGGGATTCATAGTATTAGCACAATAAAATATTAATGAACATAGATAAACCATAGCAGGAACTTCCCAATAACAATTCTACAATCTCTTGCCCAGCAGCATGGACCTTGCTTCAAGGAAACCAGATAGGTGTTGCCTGATCACAGGATAGCTCTCATTCTTCATCGTTAATTTTATTTTTCTCCCCTTTCAAGAGCTAACAACCAAGTCCTCTCTCAACCATCAGTATACTCAAGTCCAAGGTTTCCAACATTCAGGCAGGGTAGAAACACTTTCATGTGTCTGCCTCTGTAATTATTCACCTCTGTAATTATTCACCTCTTTAAAAGCAATGGTCCATGTCCTCAGTAGCTCATTTTTTTTGTCTTAATTTTTTACCATACCAATTATTATACTACACTCAGTGTATTGGGGCAGTTATGCCCTAATACATTTGTAATTCTTATACCATTTCTGTTCTCCCTTCGGCTCCTTGTTCTGCACTCCTAATTTGGGTATTGCTCTGCTCCAACCAATGAGAAGGTAGATCTCAAATGATGAAACTTGGCAGGCAGGCCAGGTGGAGTCCCCTCCCTGTGGCTTCCGGTTTGAGTTCTGCCTTCAGACTGAGTGGATGCAGATCAACTTTTTTCTCTACAGGGGCCTTGTACTCTATCTCCCTCCTCTCTCCGTAGCTGGAGCGGATCAAGCTGAGAGTGGCCCTGCCCCCCTCATTTTTTAGGAGGCTATTAGCAAGGAGTTTTTACTCCCTGCATACAGAGGCTGCTGACTGACGCCGCAACCCGGCAGGAGCCACAGAAGCGGGCTTCCACCTGGGTGGATCGGAATGCCCAGCTCCAACAGGACCGGGGGGTAAGTATCTCTCTCTCCCTCATCCTGGCCCACAAAGGCTCCTACCCCCTCTCAGTTTTCGGGCCACAGGGACTAAGAGTGGTGTGGGTAAAGAGTTGTCTCCCCGCATTCCTTGAAGGGTCTGCCCTGTTCCCTATCCAGGGGTCTTGCCCTTTTGGGGGCAGGCTCGCCGCTGGCGTGGACTGGGACTAACTCCCTCCAACTTCACCCTCGAGTGCTCGGGACAGGAGGTTTTCCCTGCAGCCTTCCTGTTCCAGCTACACCACCCCTCCTCCCCTCACGGCGGTATGTTGGGAGGGTGGGGATCTGTCTTCGGGGGTCCTCCCCCCACATGGGGAGCCCCGCCAGCAACCACAGCCCCAATCCCGCCCCAACCCAGCACCATCTTGGTGGAGGGAGTGGTGGCTTCCCCCCCGGGCACAACCACCGCAGGCTTCTTCCTGCGGCAGCGCTGCTGAGGAGCTGGCATGTCTCATTGGGGAGGGGGAGTGAGACAGGAGGGTCGCGGATCCGGACCCCATACAGCCGTGGCGGCACAGTGTTCCCCCCCCCCCCGGGTACACTTAAAGAGCTGACAGGTTTCCCCACCACGGGGTGCAGGGAGCCCTGTTAGGAGGACCCCAGAGCCCAGGAATACCTGCCGGGAGTGCCTGGGGGGTGGGGGTACTGAGAGTTTCTCCCTCTGGCTCCCGCAGGATGGACAGCACAGCGACCAGGTCCCCCATGTAGTTCCATGTTGGGCTCCATGCATGCGCTTGGGGAGCCTGGGTGGCCATCTTGGCCATGTGCTCCTCATGGGCGCTGCCACCTTGACCATGTGCTCCTCATGGGTGCCACCATCTTGGATCATATGGGTTTTAAAAAAAATAATAATTTAACCCCACCGTTACTGTATCTGTTGAACTGCAGAGACATGAGGTCCACCAGATCTACAGACACCGGTGCTGCAGAAAGGCCTGCCTCGCCCACCTCTCCCGCAAAGAGACAGGGAGGCAGGAACAAGAACATGGGCAGTAATCGAAACCCGTGCAACTGATCGCAGAAGAGGTGGACATGGAAAGAGGCCAAAGAGATTCAGCCCTCCTACACTTCTATCAGTACCAACCATAACAGTCCCATCAGCTCCCCAACCGGAGATGCTTTTATGGCTACTCCAGATAGTAAGCAAACTACAAGACCAAGTTCAGAAGCTAGCAGTTTCTGACGACGTGTCCCGTGGAGTCTTTAAGGGTAGGTTCAAGTCAAGATGGAAAGGAAAACAACCGCTCAGACCTCAGTGCGATCACTATGAGTCTGACCATGAATCCCCAGAAGACCCGTCAGAGGACGAGGACTCTGAGTTAGAGATCCTAAGAGCCTTGGAACGGAAGGGATACAAGATAAAACACCCAAAGCAAGACAAGATGGACACCATTCCCAAGAGAACAAAATGCAGACCAATCAACCTACTATCCTCCACAAACTCAGATTCATAAGCTAAAGAGGGCGAAATCTCCGAGGAAGAAGTATTATCCGATGACGAACGACAGGACCGCCTCTTCCATCCGCCACTATTGCCAAAGATCCTAGCTAGGGTTATGGAGATCCTCGAATTATCGAACCAAGATATCAAGGATGATCAGGGTGACCTGATAGAGGGCCACAAGTTCCTTCTACCGAAGAAGAAGAAGGACATGACACTTATAATTCCCTAAGCTTTCTACAACATCCTCGAGTTGGCATGGGACCACCCTGTCAGATGGTTGAGGGGATACAAGCTCCCAGCAAACCTTTATCCTTTCCAGACCGACAAGTCCACTCCGTTCACTCTCCCAACAGTTGACAGCATGGCTGTGCTAGCAAGAGAGTTAGCAGCCCCCCCAATTGGAGACCCTGTACCCAGGGATCAAACAGACCGAGCGATAGAAGGTTCGCTCAAGCGATCATATGAGGCAATAGCATCAGGCCTCAGACCTTCGACAGCCTGTACACTATTCAGCCGGGCAATCATGGCCTGGGCTGAAGAGGCGAGTGTGACGGATATCACTGTAGCACAACATGAAGTTAAATTCTGTAGTGAACAGAATCTCCACAGCAGCGGCATACATAGCTGATGTGTTTCTGGATGCGATGAGGATGGGATCTCAAGCTGCAGCAGCAAACATAGCGGCGAGATGACACCTCTGGCTCTGCAGCTGGGTGGGTGACTCAGCAGCAAAGGTGACACTTGACAGCTAATGCCTTCAGTGGACACAAGTTGTTCGGTCCCATACTGGACAAGATAGAAGAGGAAGCCAAAGATAGAAAGAGGAAGCCACTTGTTCATACCAGCGACAAGAGAAGGCCCTTTCCCTTTCGTTGACAGTCCTCACATGACTCCTACAGAAAGAACAGCTGAGGAGCTTACAACAGAGAACCCAAGTTCCAGAGACTCCAATGGCAGGGTACCAGAAAGCTCAACGCCAGTGGGAGAGGCGGGCCCAAAGCCCCAGGTCCTAAGTCTGCCCAATGAACAGCTTCCCCCCAAGCAAGTCTCTCAGCTCGGGGGAAGGCTCTCTTACTTTGCCCAGGTTTGGAACAGGACAATATCAGATTCCTGGGCGAGAGAGAGAGTGAACAGGGGGTACCAGATCGAGCTGACCGGATGGCCTCCACGAAGGTTCATGCAATCCCCCGTCCCCAAAAACCTGGAAAAGAAAGTGCAAATGACGCATGCCATAAGACGTCTGATGCTACTGGGAGCAATTGAACCGGTTCCCACCCGAACAGCAAGGTCGGGGACTCTACTCCATCTTCTTGGTGCCCAAGAAGTCGGGAGATCCGAGAGCAGTTCTTGATCGGAAGTTCCTCAACTGCTTCACACGCTACAAGAGGTTCAAGATGGAAACCCTGAAATCAATTCTACACTCGCTCTCAACAGGAAATTGGAGACCTCCATAGACTTACAGGACGCATACCTCCACATTCCAATCATAGAAAAGCACAGAATGCTGCTGCACTTCTGTTACAGGGGGGCGCACTGGTAATATACTGCGCTGTCATTCGGATTGGCTACAGCACCCCGCACCTTCACGAAGGTCCTCGCCCCTCATATAGCGGAGCTTTGGAAACAAGTGATACACGCCTACTCATATCTCGACGACATTCTTCTATGAGCCAGTTCATTCCAAAAAGCGGAAAGCGATCTCTCCAAGACACTGCAATGCCCCCAACAGCACGGCTTCATAATCAGTTTCCCCCAAGAGCCAGCTGCACCCGTATCAGAGACTCCAGCATCTCGGGGGTCAACATTGACACGCAGAGAGACCTAATCTCAGTCTCACAGGAGCGTCAAATGAAAATCCTAACATCAATCTCCAGACTGTCAAGTCTCCAAACAACCCTTATGAACCTATCCCAAGACCTGGGATCCCTAGTGGCCTGCATAGGTCAGGTACAATGGGCGCGCATGCACCTGCGGCCCCTTCAGAACTTCCTCCGACTGTTCCAGACAGGCATCATGCAGAGGACAAACAAGTCCATGACCATCCCCTCTGTCCTCTGGAACGAGCTAAAATGGTGGACCTCCAGAACCACGTTTGCTACAGGGGTACCCATTATGGAGCCCACTCGCTTGCAGACGAGGGAGTGCAAGGGAAATGGACAGAAAGGAAAGCGAGATGCAGCATCAATCTGTTGGAACTTCGAGCAATCCGCCTGGCCCTGCAGGCATTCGAGCGGAGAGTTCACAACAAACACATCCTAATCCAGATGGGACAATATCACAGCAATGGCCCATGTGAATCAGCAGGGAGGATCCAGGTCGAAGGCCCTGCAACAAGAAGCACAGACCCTGTTCAGATGGCTCGAACTCAGGGTGCTATCAATAAGAGCGATACACATCCATGGAATCGACAACCTAGAGGCCAACCGGCTGAGCTGCAGAGATCTAGACCCGGGCGAGTGGGAACTCCAAGATCAGGCCTTCCAAGAAGTGGTGCAAGTAATGGGACACCCAACCCTAGACCTATTTGCATCAAGGGACACCCACAAGACACCCAGGTACTTCTCCAGGAGGAGAGACCCGGGAGCTCTGGCAATAGACGCCCTACAGCAAATGTGGCCACAAGAACTACTATACGCGTCATTCTCAGCAGAGTGCTCGCCAAAATATGAGCAGAGCAAGAATGAATCATTCTCATTGCACCTTACTGGCCCAGAAGGCCCTGGTTCTCCAACCTAATCGTGCTCAAGACCCAACCCCCGCTCACGCTGCACCCCTTTCCGGGACTTCTGAAGCAAGGGCCTCTTGCACACCCCGAACCTCAATGATTGCAGCTGACTGTGGAAACTGAAAGGAATGCTCTAGCAGCAGCAGGGTACTCAGACAGGGTACTGACAACCCTAATGGCCTCACGCAAGGGTTCTACCAATAGAATATACTCGGCAGCTTGGAAACGCTTCTTCAAATGGCGCCAGGACAGGCAGACAGCCAACGATACCCCTGGTATGCCAGAGATACTGGAATTCCTCCAAGATGGGATTGACCTTGGTCTTACACCAGCAACGCTATCTAGGCAAGTCTCTGTCATAGCGCAACGATACTATCTCCCAACTCACCAGATTCCATTAACGGGCATAACCGTGTTCGGTGGTTCCTCAGCAGCAAGGCTCAAAGCCCCTCCACTCGTGCATAGATTCCCGAACTGGAACATGAACATAGTCTTAACAGCTCTCATGCAACCATCATTTGACCCGTTGAGGAGCATATCATTCTACTTCCTCACCATCAAAGTCACATTCCTGATAGCAATCACATCTGTGAGACGGATTTTGGAACTAGGAGCGCTATTCATTACACCAGAGCTATGTACATTCCACACGAACAGGGTGGTACTCACACCAGACCCTGCCTTCATACCAAAGGTCAACACAACACTCCATCGTTCTCAGGAAATAGTGCTGCCCACCTTTTGTCCTAACCCGTCATACCCTACAGAGAAACTGGCACAGGTTGGACGTTAGACGGGCCCTTAAGATCTACATCAAACGAAGCTCTCAGAAAGTAGATCATCCAGCCTCTTCATACTTTCCAGGGCCCCACCCAAGGGGCGTCCGGCTACTGAATCAACAATCGCTTGATGGATAAGAAACTGAAGCCTACAAAGCAAAAGGCCGTATCCTACATGGTCGGATCCTGGCAAACACTCCGTTCGGCTTCTACCTCCTGGGCTTTGGCTTCCAGAGTCTCTGCAGCAGAGATCTGCAGAGCAGCTACCTGGTCATCAATCGATACTTTCACCAGACATTATAGGCTACACACCATGGTCTGCAGATGCACCATTCGGCCGTTGAATTCTGCAGGCCGTGCAGGCGGACTAATTCCGAGTCCATCCTCCTTTTCTCCCTGCCACTGGTTACGCTTTGGCATTACCCAAATTAGGAGTGCTGAGCAAGGAGCCCAAGGGAGAAAAGAAAATTGGGGCATTTACCAGTGAATTTTCTTTCTGGTAGGCTCCTTGCTCAGCACTCCGGCCCACCCTTGGCCCTGCCGGCAGGAGGACAAACTCAACACAGGTTCCATGGGGCCGTTCGGCCTAGTCTCTCTCTTCCTTTTTTAGGTGCTTTGGAAGGATCAAACTAGAAACCACAGGGAGGGGACATCGCCTGGCCTGCCTGCAAGGTTTCATCATTCGAGATCTGCCTTCTTATTGGTTGGAGCAGAGCAATACCCAAATTAGGAGTGCCAAGCAAGGAGCCTACCAGAAAGAAAATTCACTGTAAGTGCCCCAGTTTTCTTTTTCATTACATAATTTAGCATACGCTTCCATTTAAAATAACACATCTCCACACTGTTTGAATAAATTATACTCCTAAAAAAAATAGTAGTCATTTGGTGCTTTTATGTTAAGCATCTTTCTGTTTGTAAATTCATAGGGATTGGTAATATCCAGTGAACTTTGAAAGAGTTTGACACTGATTTACACTGTGCACACTTCTATGCTGTAGTCTCTTCTACTGTGTATGTGCTATAAGTGGACAGATGAGATACAGTGTAGTAGAGAAGGTGCTGGTCTTGGAAGTGGGAAGCCAGGGTTTGAATCCTCCCCATCCCATTAATTCACTGGGTGCCTTGGGCAAGTCATAACCTCTCAGCCTCAGTTCCCCATCTGTAAAATGGGAATGTGTGTCTGTCTCTCCCTGTGTTCCCCCTCTCTCTTGTCCACCTTGGAGTGTAAGCTCACTGGTCAGGGACTGTCTCAATAACAGTTGTAAAGTGCCAGGTACACTGCTTGCACTATATAAATGCTTCATAATAATAATAATATATAAAACAGTAAGTTTGATCTTAAATCCAGTCTTCTGTGACATTTTTTGTAATTGTTTTTTTTTTAAAATAAATATTTATTTTTTTAAAACTTGTTACTCCGCCCTTCCTGCCACAGGCAGCTTGGGGCAGCTTACAATAATTAAAAACAATTAATATATAAAATAAAAAATATATTCTATGGAATGAAGAACTTCCCCTTACTGCAGACACTAAAACTCTGACAGTTCTTTTACCTAAAGCTCTCCTTTATTGCTTTGGCTGACTCTCTCTTATGTCCTCTTATGCTGACCAGCAGGCTTTAACTTGTCCGTTCTGTTTACCTTGTCTTACTATCAGATCCAAAAATATTGGTGTGTGAGAGCTCTCCTTATCAACAGCGTATCCATAGTAAAAGAAAAAAATAACCCCATACCGCATTTCCAGATGTTTACCATTGTTAATGCCTCCTTGAGATATAAGGCAGTTTTGCTCCCTTTGTATACCAGTTTTCAGAAAGTTTGGTAAACACATGGTATGGTGCAACAGTATTGGGATGTCTGTAATAAATATTCTTAAAACCTGCATCTCAAGTTGTTTTTTAAAAAAAATAATAATAATAACCGCTTACATCAAATTACTGCTTTTCCTTTTGTGTATTTTGTGCTGTGGATGCTACCGGAAACCAATAAACTTCATACTTAAATTACTGGTACACCTGTCATGAAACAAATGTGATCTTTAGCTGCTCCTAAGAAGTTTAGGATTTGTTGCTATATTTGTCATGTGTTGCATTATTGGATTGCCTTTAACGCAAACTAAATAAATCCTATAAGGGCATTAAGGTAGAGGATGTACTCCAGATTATTACTTTTACTTTCACTTGCCCTAGTTAGTCAAATTAATATTTAAATACACTGGCTCTTCCATTTACATTTATATTCTGACTAATTAATACTAATTTTTATTGCTCTAACTTCTGCGAAAGAACAGTGGGGGATCAGCAGTCGCATAGCATTGGCATGCAGCTCGCAGGATGGTGCTCTGCACCACAGTTTAGGCCCGTTATTTAAACTGGAATCCACTCACACACACTCAAGGGCTGTTTCTGCAGAAAAGACCGGGAAGGTGTATTGGAAGCCAACAGCGATTACGAGCCAGGCATTCAGTCCAGTTGAGAGAGTGACACAGCACAGTTATGTCAATGACTGCCGTCCCCCCTCCATTGTAGGAGGGGTGGGGACGAGGTAGGGGGCTCCTCCCCCCCAGGTGACGTCCGGTGGGAGGGGGGTTAAAGGACAGGCGACCTGACGCTGACCTTGGGGGAGGGCTGGTTGCATGGTTTGTATGGACTGTATGCTGGGTATGAGTGGAGGGGGGAATAGATGTGGAGATGAGCCCTCCCCTGATATGTGGAGGAAGGGGGACTGAGTTGGGGGGTGCGCAGCCATTGGGGTCATGATGGGCTGGGGTAAGTGTGGTCAAACTGGGAGGCAAAGGACAGCGGTTAGGAAGGCCAGATCTTTAATTCCTGTTCCTTGTATAGGCCCCAGGCAGATATGTCAGGGATTGAGATCAGGGGTACCCCTGATCTGGGTTTGTTGCTGTTGAACGCGAGGTTGGTTGGCAATAAATGACGATCCGAGAGTTGATTCTGGATCAGTTGGCCGACCTTGTGTGCATTACAGAGACCTGGCTGGACAATGAGTCGTGGCCAATATTGGCTGACCTTGTTTCAGCGAGGTACTCTACAGCACCAGGGCAGAGGGGCAGGGCTGGCGGTACAGCTGTTTTTTAAGGATGCTTGGTCTGTGAGGCGGTATCCTGTGCAGACTACCTTGGGCATGGAGGGAGTCCACCTTGTGTTCGATTTGGCTGGAGACCGATTAGGGCTGTTGCTGATATACCTACACCTACCTGTACGGCAACATCCCTACACACTCTAGCAGAACTGGTGTCGGAGGTGGTCTTGCGGTCCCCGAGGACTTTGGTCTTGGGGGACTTCAATATCCACATTGATGCCAGTCTTGGGGGAGCAGAGCATGAATTCATGGACGCCATGACAATCATGGGGCTGTCTCAGAGGGTTAAGGGCCCAACACATGAGGGGGGACATACCCTTGACCTGATGTTCTGCACAGGCCTTGAGGTGGTGGGGGATGTGATAACTACCCGTCATGGACTGATCATTATCTCCTCCAGACTAGGCTTCTGCCCCCGGAAAGGTGTAGGACCAGTTCACTGGGTCCTCCCCCAGAGACTTATGGAACCAGAAAGATTCCGGAATGCTCTAGGGGAATTACTCCCTCATCTCAATGACCGCTCACTTGATGTCCTCATTGTCTTTTGGAACAGCTTTTTGACTGAGGCCATTGACCGAACGGCCCCTAGGCGTCCGCTTCCAGAATGCCGACAGCGGGGTCACCGTGGTTCACGGAGGACCTGCATCAGATGAAGCAAGATGGACGGCAGTTGGAGCAATGGTGGCGCCAGACTCGGACTGAAGCCAACCGATTGCAGCATAAAGCTAGTTTAAGAGCGTATGCTGTAGCGGTGCGGGCAGCAAAGAGAATTATTAGCTGCCCTCATTGCATCCGCAAAGTCATGTCCAGCGGAGCTTTTCCAGGTGGTGCAGCGGCTGGTCAGTCCGGCTTCTCTCCGCCTGGAACTGGAATTTTCCAGTGCCCACTGAGACATGTTTGCTGACTTTTTTGCAGATAAAATCACTCCGATTCATCATAACCTCGATGCTGCAGTTGTGACAGGTAGTGAACTAGAGGTAAGGGAAGCCCCGTCAGATCAGTATTTGTGGGATCCGTTTCCGTGGGTATTGCCTGCTGACGCGGTGGAGGTCCTTGGGACAGTGTGGGCCACCTGTTGTGAATTAGATCCATGCCTGTCCTTGCTGGTGAAGGCCAGCCGGGAGACATTAGGGCCGTTGCTGGCGGGGGTGGTCAGTGCCTTCCTTAGGGAGAGCAGAGTGCTGAGCCGCCTCGAGGCGGTGGTGCAGCCTCTGCTCAAGAAACCATCCTTGAGCGTTGACTCCCCGGCCAGCTATCGGCCAGTCTCTAATCTTCCCTTTTTAGGGAACAGGTGGTGGCCCGGCAGTTACACAGGCATCTGGACCGGGTCGGTTTTCTTGATCCATCTCAGTCTGGCTTCCGCCCAGGGTTTGGCACAGAGACTGCACATACGGCCTTGATCGATGACTACGTCATGAATTAGATCAGGGCAGATCATCTATTTTGATCTTTTGTTGGATCTGTCGGCGGCATTTGATACTGTTGATCATGAGATGCTGGTGACAAGGCTGTGGGGCCGGGCCGGGGTGAGTGGGATTGTTCTTGAATGGTTCTGCTCATTCCTGGCAGGGAGAACTCAGCGAGTGGTCCTCGGGGGAATATACAGCATCTTCCCAGGATCTCACGTGTGGAGTCCCGCAGGGTTCTATTCTGTCCCCTCCTGTTCATTGTGTATATGCAATCCTTGGGGGAGGTCATGAGACGGTTCAGCGTACGATACCATCAGTATGTCGATGATACGCAACTTTACCTCTCGTTTTCTGGAGATCCAGGCCCGGCAGTCTCGGTGCTTACCTGGAGTTTGGCGGCTGTGAGGAACTGAATGAGGGCGAATCGGCTGAGGCTGAATCCTGATAAGATGGAGGTGATGTTGGTGGGTAGGGCTGGGGCGGTGGCTCCTGTTATCTGCGGGGTCTGCCCCCCTCTGGCTGCTCAGGTCCGTAGTTTGGGGGTGCTCCTCGACCCACAGCTCCGCCTGGATTGTCAGGTGGAGGCTGTGGCAAGGGGAGCATTTCGCCAATTACATCTGGTGCGACGGCTGCGGCCGTATGTCTCCAACTCGGACATGACAGCTATCATCCATGCTTTCATTACCTCTCGATTGGACTAATGTAACACACTCTACGTGGGGCTACCTTTGAAGACGGTCCAGAGGTTGCAGCTGGTGCAGAATGCGGCGGCTCATCTCTTAACCGGGATGGGTCACCGCGAGCACATTACACCTGTGTTCCATTTTCTGCACTGGCTGCCTATAGTCTACTGGGCCCAATTCAAAGTGTTGGTGATGACCTTTAAAGCCCTGAACGGCTTGTGGCCTGTTTATCTGCGAGACCGCCTCAGGCCCCTGGTCATTTCGTGGCCCCTGCGGTGGGCCAGGGACGCCCAACTCGAGATCCCCCGGTGGTGACAGCAGGAAGGGCGTTCTCGGTGGCCACACCTAGGCTGTGGAACTTCCTCCCGATGGAGGCCCGTTTATCCCTGGACCTCCCCTCTTTCCGAAGATTTTGTAAGACCTGGTTGTTCTGTCGGGTCTTCGGGGAAGGGGGGTTTGCCTTTATTGCTTTTGTATTTTACCTTTTAGTAATTTTAGCTTTATTTCAGTATTTTATTGATGTGTATTATGTTGTTTGCTGCTCCGCTCCACACTGCCATTGTGTGTGAGGATGTGGGGTAATTTTTTTTGGTAATAAATTAAATACAGCTCTGGGTGGCTGCCACAAACATGGTGTTTCTTTGTTCTCCAAGCTAACCTCGATATGCCAACAGATACATCTGAAAGAACTGGTTTGCATAATACAGCCATATTTTTGCTAAGATAGTTACAACAGGGTGAGAAACAATGGGTGTTGATAAACATGACATTGGCCTGCTTGAAACTTTGTCCCACGGAGCACCGTCGCGTTTATTTTGGCCTGGAATTTCCTTGGGCATGTGCTGGTGGCTAGCCTGAGCTGAGACCTTAGAGACTTATGAAGTCACAGCCTAGGCTAGCTACCATCACACCTTGGAAAAGGCATACCTGAACAGGCTACAGTAGGCTATCGCATGTGGTAGCCTACTGTTCCCAGTCCGGTCTGGAGTGACCCCCATGACAGACAGACATGGCAGCTGCCATGGCTGTCCATGGGGGGCGGGCCATTGGGCACAGTAAGGCAAGTCTGCACCCTGGGCCTGGCCATGTGTACATTAGTTCAGCATCCAGATCCAATCCTGACCGGGAAGGAAGCAGCTTCCGTTCGGATCAGTTTGTGATGGTGGCACTCCAGCACCACAAGCTTAAATTCAATTTGCCACTCTAGAGGCAGACGATGCAGAAAACACAGGGCAGGTGTAATGTGTAAACACAGCTGCCCCAAAACAGTAAGCACATGTGCTGCTGTATTCTGTACAAGCTGCAACAGAGAAGCACTGCTGCAAGCCCATAGAATAGGGAGTTACAAAAGTCAGCCATGGAGAGGAGAGGATCCACTTTTCTCTCTCACCTGAGCAGTGAAGTAGGTTTTTACTTTTCTTCTCTTTTTACCCCCTACCTGTCCCAGTAGGTAGTATAAAGAAGTGTCATAAGAGCCATACTGAGTCAGACTAGTGGTCCATCAAGTCCAGCATCATGTGCATCTCTGACAGTGGCCAATTTCAGTTGCATGGCAAGAAGTATCATTAGTCACAATGAGTAATCCATTCCCTGATGATCACTCTCTTCTCCAAACGGTAAGAAGTTCCAATCTCGTAATCTACTTCGCTAATAGCTGTTGCTGGACCTATTCTCCAAGAACGTATCTAGTCCTTTCTTAAATGCAGCTGTACTATTGGCCCTGACAACCTCCTCTGGTAACAAGTTCCACAATTTAACTCTGCACTGAGTGAAAAAAACCTTGTAGTTTTAAATCTGCCACCAGTTAGTTTCATGTGGTGTCCCCCAGTTCTAGTACTACTTGAGAGGGTAAATAAATGTTCCCTATCTACTCGTTACATTCAGATTTTATAAACCTCTATCATATCCCCTCTGTCTTCTCCAAGCTGATGAGCCCTAACCTATCAAGCCTCTCTTTGTATGGAAGTTGTTCCAAAACCGTAATCATTTTTGTTGCCCTTCTCTACACCTTTCAAGTTCTATATCTTTTTGGAGATGGGGTGACCAGAATTATACACAGTATTCAAGGTGCAGTCACACCATCAATTTATATAGGGGCATTATATTTTCAGTTTTATTCCTAGTCCTTTCCAAATAATTCCTAACATTGTTTGCTGTTTTGGCTGCCACCACACATTGAGCTGAGGATTTCAATGTATTGTTCACAATGACTCTAATGTACTTTTCCTGAGTGGTTACTCCTAATTTAGAACCCAGCATTGTGTACGTATAGTTTGGATTATTGTTTCTTATGTGCATCACTTTGCACTTGTCCATATTAAATTTCATCTATCATTTAGATGCTCAATCACCTAGTCTCACAATATCCTCTTGCAATTCTTTATTCTACTCGTGTTTTAAGTAACTTGAAGAATTTTGTGTCAGCTGCAGATTTGATCACTTCCTTATTCCTTTTCCCAGATGATTGATGAAGATATTAAACAACACCAGTCTGAATCCAGAGCCCTGCGGCACTCCACTATTTACTTCTGTCCAGTGTGAGAACTGACCATTTTAGTCATACCCTTTAACCAGTTACTGATCTACTATAATCGGGCATTGCTTCTTATGCCATGACTTTATTTTCCTGATGAGTCTCTGTCAGAAAGTGTTTGATAAGATCCCCCAATCTAGACATCCTACATCAGTCAGCTCACATGCTTATTTACACCCTCAAAAATTCCAATAGACTAGTGAGACATGACTTCCCTTTGCTAAATCTGTAAACTCTTCTCTGCTAAAACACATTTATCAATATGCCCTGTAATTGTCAATATTTTCCACCATTTGGCCTGGCACAGATGTCAGGGGCACCAGCCTATAGTTTCCAAGATTGCCTATTGAGCCCTTTTTAAATATCAGCATTACATGTGCTGCCCTCCTGTCCAGTGGCAGATTTCAGCGCTATGTTACAAATTTCCAGTAGTAGGTCTGTAATGTCATATTTCAGTTTCTTCAGAACTCGGGGGTGAATACCATCTGGTCCTGGTGGTTTGTTACTAGTTTGTCCCTTTGCTCTAGAACCTCTGCCAGAGTCTAGCTGATCTGTGATATCTTTTCCAATTCATCACCTACAGAACAGCTCCTCAGTTCTAGTCACTGTAAAACACGGGCGGAGTGGTTTTGCTCAGTATAATTACTGGGTCCCAGTGTTTGGTATCCGAGTCCCTCCAGCCCGTTCTTTCAGCGCTCTGCACTGTCAAGGAGTTTCTGCTGTGTTGGTGCAGACTCGAGGGTTGGCGCTGCGGCACACCGGACGGGGTGGGTGGGAAATAGTGGCAGAACAAACAGACACCCATTCCCTCAGGCGGCCTCAACCTGGGGGAAGGGCAACCCCTTAGCGCACTCCCCCCCCGGCGGCTGCCGCGCCTCTCGAGAACAGGCAGCGCTACGCTGCACCGGGAAAGATGGCGAGCGGCTCTACTTGTCTGAGGGCGGGTCCAGGCGCTGGTGGCGGCTCGGTAATTTCCTCGCCCTGCCGCGGTAGCACACGGTGCAGCCCCTTATTTATTCCCCCAGAGAGGCCGGCGCTTGCTTGCTCTCAGCTCGGCGCCTCACTTCCTGTGCGTCGGGGCGGGGCTCGTTCCTTTCACGCCGGTCTCGGCCCAGAGCAGTCGCACCACGCTCCAGCTCTACGGGGGAAAAGCCTTAGGACATGCCCGCTGCCGCTTTCCTGGAAGAACAAAGCGCGGAGGAGTGTGAGCCCGAGTGCCCCATGGAGCTCGAGTCTGCTCCGGAAACCAAGAGCAAGAAGCACAAGGTGCGGGGGAGGCGCTATGGGGACTTGGCCGCGTTGTTGGGGGGGGAGGAGGAGCAGAGGCGGGGACAACGACGGGAAGGAGGGATTGATTTTCCGGGTGTTCAGGCCGGCCCCTCCGGCTCCCTGCCTCGAACCGGGTGTCCGCGATCCCATGGCTCTGCCTCAGCACCCGGGCTTTGCACCGAGCAACCATCTCGCGGAGTACGAGCGGCTCTTTCTCTCGCTAAACCTCGGAGATAGGCCGCCTGTGTGAGCAGCGGCGAGACTCAGCGCTGCCCCCTGTGAACAGGAGCTTGGGAAACTAGCACGTAGCCATCCGGGGTTGTGGGGGAGAGCATGGTTTTTTAGCCCGGTGTCCTGGCTGTGATACCGCCCCGTGGGGGATGCCTTAGAAGTACGTAAAAACAGGGCCTATTTAGTGTTCCGTAGTTACAGAGGTATAGGGTCCCCTTGGGGATGAGTTTGCATACTCGGAACAGCTTGACTGAGAGTCCCATTATTTTGTCTAATCTGTTTTGAGTCTAGTTACACTATTGGCCTTAACATTCCCAATATCCACTTGCAATGAGATTTTAGGTCCATTCTAGGAGTTGGAAAACAAGTCCTAGGAGGAAAAACTTATGGTATGAGATGCCATAAAAATGATGGTCAGTATTTGTTCTCCATACTCTCACCCAGTAGAATTTGGTCTCATAGAAGATAACATCTGAACTTTCTCTCCATCTGTTGTTGTCCCAGGGGACAGAACAAGAGGGACTCAAATTACTTTGTCAAACAGTGCTCTTCAATCAGGTTAATATCTTGACCCAGTGACCCAAAACGTCTTCCTATGTTTGGACTTGTTTGCATGAGGCAGTTACCACAAGTAGTAACCCTTTAGTCGCTGTGACGAGAGTCCTGTGGAGTAGGATTGGTAAAGTGTCTCTGGGAAGCCATGCCATTATTTTGAGTCTGATAACCAATGTATCTTATGTTTTGCTTGGGGAATTTTCATCAAATCTTAGAAGTTGTAAAGATAGGGTACCAAAATACCATAGTTCTCTTAATACAAAGCAAGGCATCCAGTGCCTATGTTAGATATAGCTGTCCAGACTACCAGTGGCTATGAGCAGGTGAATAATCCATGTGGATATGTGTTTTGCCCATTGATTGTAATGTACTGTGTGATATTTGGATGAAAGTTGCTGTATAAGTATCAGTGGTAGCATTAGTTGGGGGGGGGGGGCGTTCTTTGTGGGGTTGTTTTTTTAGGATGCATCCGTGAATCTTCGTTGAGCAAATCCAACACCTGGGAGTTAGCTAACTGTATTGATGCATTGTTTTTACTTTTAACATGAAGTAAAATTAAAAGTACATTTCTTTCCTTAAAAAAACCACATTGCACACTTGAATAAGAATTCATGCAAAGCAAGAATGAGTAATGATGTTTAAACCTATTCCATTGCTGAAATATGCTGTAGAAAAAAAAATGCTGAACTCTTTCTTGACTGAATGCACCACTCTATGATTTCTTAAGGTACCCTGCATCCCTAAATTCCATGATTATGGAGTAACCTTTGCTTACATTGTAAGGAAATGCCACATTTTGGCTGCACGCTGTTGTAGACTCTCTCTCTGTACTTGTGTGTAGCTAAAAGAACTTTTGTATGTTCTATTCCTTTTCTAAAGGAATACTATAAGGACAACTTCTTTTTTCATGGGGGATTTATTATCCTTTTAATTTCTTTATATCTCAGAGAAATAAGCATTCTAAGAAGTGTGATAAATCCAAGAAACAGGTATCCCACTCAGAAGAAAATGAGTTGTCAGAGGATGAGCTTGAGCCTCCTAAACTCAAAAAGAAGAAAAAGAAAGAAACAGTGAATGGAGATGTTGAAGAAATAATCCCAGCGCACAAGAAGAAATCCTCCCTCAACAATGGCGATGCCCGCTCAAAAAAACAATGCAATTCCAGTGATGTATCAAGTGCAGAGGGTGACAGTGACCAAGACCAGGTAAAGTTGTATCTTGAAACTTAGTGTTTTGTCTGGTTTAAAAGTTTAATTGGTGGTCTTGTGTAGTAATAGTGTGATGCATTGTTAAGCAAGGAATTAGATATAACAGGATAGCAAGTTTTTAAAATAAAATATAATTGCCAGATTTTGTAGAGGATAATAGTGTAGCTAGAAATGGAAAAGACTCACTAGATTCTAAATGGATTTGTTACAAGATGGGATATAATCCTCCAGCAGGATAACAGGTGTGCTAGCAGTTAGTTTGGGGTGGGAGTCCATTCACTTTAGTAGAATTCATGATTGTGCCTAACTGCTAGCATGTTGTTCCATTAGACTAGAGGATCATGCCCCTGCTTTGCACAACAGAAGATAATCCGATTTTTCATCATCTTAGATCAACATAGGAAAAGCAGTGCTACAGAGGGAGAGTTTGCTGCTCGCATAAGCAGGAAAGGAGTCCCTCTGTAAATGTTCCCCGACTGATTAGAGCTTTGTTAACAAGCGCTAAAGGCATTCCATAATGTGGTGATGTGCAAGTTGGGATTTGGGGTAATTCTTGGTACTATATGTAGGGAAATCTGTGTCAACAATACAGTGCTTCTAAATGTCTTGAATAATGTAAAAAAATCTGCTTAAGACTTTGAAAATAGAAGTTGCAGAGATTAGTTCAAGACAGATAAAAGGGAATAGAAAGCAGATATAAGTGATATAATTCATTTTATCTCAAATTTTCTCAAGAGTAAGTGTGTTAACTGTACTTATATATTTAATGATCTAAGACTAGGTTTAATTTTCCCCCAAATTCATTGGGGAATCATGAATGAAACAATTCTGGAGAAGTGGCATTTTCTTATAGGGGTAGAAATGGTGTGTGATATTCGATAGCAAACTAGTTACTGTTTCCTTGTGTCTAATCTTCCAATTTATTTTAATCCAGCAGGAATTGACTCCTGAGCAAAAAGAAGGTGCTTTCTCCAATTTTGATATCTCCAAAGAGACTATTGACCTTCTCAAAGGTAAATTATTTGACCAAATGAATTTTTGGTGTCTCTTCAGCAAACTTGGTTAGCAAATGCAAGGGTGGTGCCTGTTGTGCTTCCCCCTGCTGTCCAACATTGTATTGTGAGGATAGTCTATATACTGTCTCTGCTAACTTCCATGTCTGTGATGCGTTGCTGCTTTAAATGATTGTATGCCAGCTTATATCTATATTAAATGCAGATTTCTCCCTAAATGTATTGCTTTAAATTAACCAAATTTAGATTTAATGGAGATCTCCTGAAGATGTCATCTTTGACAGTTGTTTGCTCTTTGTTCTGTTGTTTGCTATACTCAGGTTAATCCTGTCTGAATTCAAATACTGTAGAGTTCATGATAGAATCATTAACGCATTCCTGTTGGTCGGATTTCTCCCCTGTTTTAAAGTTACATCATGAGTAATTTGTATGTAGTCAGCTGTTTTTTCTTCTCCCTACTGACCTTCTCTTCAAACAAGTCTTTATTAAAATCATAACTGATATGCATGCGCTATATTACTGTTGTACCAGATGTTTCAAAAAGTAGCTTGGTGGTCCACTTCTGTGTCTTGAAAATTTGTTGTTTACCATTCTTTACGTAAAGAGCCTTCAACTATTTAGCTCAGTTTGTTGTGTATTTCTCTTTACTGTTTCCTGCTTGGCACTCCTTAGCATGGGTGTGTTCCTTCTTGACTAGTCGGAAGGCAGACCTCCAAGTGAAACTTGTAGATGGGCCAGGTGAATTTAGTTCAGTTTGTTGTGTATTTCCAGCACTTATTAACAAAATGTCTATTTTTCTACTTTTCTACAGCTCGTGGAGTCACATACTTGTTTCCTGTGCAAGTAAAGACCTACAACTACATATGTGAGGGCAAAGATGTAATTGCTCAAGCCCGAACTGGAACTGGGAAAACATTTTCCTTTGCCATTCCTTTAATTGAGAAACTTCAGGGTGATTCGCAGGAAAGAAAGAGAGGCCGCACACCAAAGGTACTGCAGCTGTTTGAGGACCCACGGCTGACTTAAATTGCAGTAATTGAAAGCGACTTGCAATTCTCCCCCCACTCTCACCCTAAACTCTCCTTGTCTTGGAGCATCTTCCTCAAAACAAAGTGTACAGCTTGACCCAATTTCTCTGCTGTATCTGTCTGATGACAGACTAAAAGTCTCATTTGTATGAACACATTGCACACAATGTGACACTTTTTTCCTACCCATCTGCCTTGATTGTGTGAGTAGGACTAGCATTGAGAAAAGGAAGAGTTTTATTTCATGTGCATAGAAAGGATTTTGTATCCCTCGAACCTGTATGCTCATAAGAAGGAAGCAGAAGGATGGATAGGATGTGTTAGCATTTGCAAACAGCAGCATAGCTGGTCAGTCTAGCTGTAAGTATGCCAGTCTTCATAGTAGCCTTTTACAATGTCATTGTTTAAATCACATAGTAGCAGTAGTACCGGTTCTGGAGTACAGTTTGCTAGATAGTATTGGGCTTTTCAACACCATCCAACCTTGCTGACAGTGGCTGCACGTCTGACAATTTTCTTACTCTGTTAAGGTCCTCGTTCTTACTCCAACCAGAGAGCTGGCAATTCAGGTAGCCAGAGACTTCAAAGACATCACAAAGAAACTCATAGTGGCTTGCTTTTATGGAGGAACTGCGTATAATGGACAAAGTAAGTAAATATAAGTTGCTCTGCTATTGATAGACTCAAGTAACCAGAGACATAGACTGACTTCCCCCTCTCTCCCAAAGTTTCACTTCAGTAATTGAGAAATTACTTTTTAGAACAAAACCAGCCTAAACTATAGAGAAATAATCTATATATTAAATGGTAGACAAAAACTGTAAATAAACTGATGGTAGAGAAATAATCTTGTTCAGCTAGATGAAAACAGAGACCTGATTGCTGTCCACAAGAGCAGGAGATCCACTTGCTGCCCAATGTGAGTGGTGCCCCAGTTTAGAGGAGGGTGAATGCAAGCAACTGATCGGTTATCCTCTGGTTTGTTCTGTCTTAGGGTCCCACTCAAGCAGCAAGCGTGACCGCATTGGGCCAGTCTGAGACTAAGAGCCCAGGATTTTTCAGTGCTTGATGCAACCCTGTCTAAATCCTTTGTAGAGGTTGTGAATTGGATCCTTGCCCATAGGGTTTATTGAAAGCCAGCCGGGAGATATTGGGGCCGTTGTTAACTGGGGTGGTCAACATCTCCCTGTGGGAGGGGAAGGTGTCAGGTGCCCTTAAAACTGCAGTACTCTGGCCCCCTGCTTAAGAAACCATCTTTGGATGCTGACTCCCCTGCTAGCTATCTGCCTGTCTCTAGTCTTCCCTTTTTAGAGAAGGTTATTGAACGGGTGGTTGCCCAACAACTCCAGACTCATCTTAATGCTATCTGATCCATTTCAGTCAGGTTTTTATACAGGGTATGACATAGGGTGGCGATGGCAGGCTTGAGTACTTTTCATCAACTCCCAGCTGATGAAGAGGCTCGTGCCTTTTCTTCCTGAGTTGGATCCAGCCACAGTCATCCATGTTTTCATCACCTCAAGGCTAGACTACTGCAACAACGTTCTACGTGTGGTTGCCCTGGATAATTGTTCAGAAGCTGCAGCTGGTGCAGAATGAGGTGGCTTGGCTCCTTTCAGGGACAAGTCGCCTGGAGCACATTACACCAGTGCTCTGAAGTCGGCACTGGCTACCTATAACTTTCCAGGCACAATTCATGGCGCTGGTGGTCTTGATCCCATATATCTGAAAGAATGTCTGTCTTACCCTGTTGCATTGCGACCCCTATGGTCGGCCAGGAGTGCCCTCTTGCAGGTTTCATTTGTTAACCTTTGCCCATAGGATGGGGGTGCGCAGGACGGCGTTCTTTGTTGCTGTCCCGTTTTTGTGGAACTCCCTTCCCAAGGATGTTAGCTTGAGCCCCAACCTAGCATCTTCTGGAGGTGGTGTAAAATGTTTTTAATCTGAAAAGGCATTGGGTTGGTTAGGGTTGTGGGGGAGGGAGCGGTTTGAGGCGAGGGTGGGAGTTTTTATTGCATTAATTTTACTATTGTTGCTGTTTTTATGGATTGGAAGTCGTGCTGAGTCTCTGTGGGAAGGCAGTATATAAATTTGAACAAATAAAAGAGTATCATGCATCACTGTGCTATGCCAGGGTTGGGGGAGTAGCATGGGCAGCCCCTTCTTGGTTGAAGCTCTAGTCCTTATTGACCCGCATAATGATTTCAGTTGGGAAACGTGACCCAACCCAGTAGGCTCAGATTGACCCTATGTGCGTGACCTTCTACAGACCTGATGCTTTTGATCAGATCCAGGGTCTGTATTAGACGTGCCCTTTTCGAATGCTTTCAGCTGCCGGTGTCAACATTTTTGTGGGGCACTATCTTTTGGAGAGCATCCCAAAAGATAGTGCTCCAAATCACCAGAGAGGAATAGTAAGAACTGAAGAAGCAAAGGGTTGGTGATTTTAAGGTCTTTATCTCAAACACACAGAGAGAGGCATGTGGGAGGTAAGGGGGGAGAGAGAGAGAACATGTTTTAAGAACCTATCTGTATTAATATACATCTGTTTAACAGTGCTAGGGTTAAGGGAATTCAAGGTTAAGCTTTTAAAGGAGAGTGGTCCAGGTAGTCAGTGGGTTTTGTTTTAGCATAACAATCCATGAAGGTGGTGTTGGGATAACACCAAGCTAATGTTGTCTGACACACAATAAAGCTAAATTCTATCTCCCCAGAGGTGAAATGACAAGAGCTTTAACCATTTAGTCTTCAAATTAGAAGTAGTCCTGCAATTTTACCAACCCTGAAATCTCGATCATCCAGTATTTTTATATGTGCTGTTGCTGTATTTCAGTTGATCATATTCGAAATGGCATTGACATCTTGGTTGGGACTCCTGGACGAATCTGAGACCATCTTCAGAATGGCAAGCTGAGCCTTTCCAATGTAAAACATGCTGTTTTAGATGAAGTTGATCAAATGCTGGACATGGGCTTTGCTGAACAAGTGGAGGAAATCTTGGCATTTGCTTACAAGAAAGGTAAAGACACCCTGCATAGAAGTGTTCTACATATCAGTCTGGTCTGTGATTTGTCTGGTGTACGTTGCTTTTTCTTGTCTGAAACGAAATTGAGAGAGATGGGAGTAAGCTATCATTGAAAACTTCGTTGGAACAGGGCATCAAGTCTGACCAACATGATATCAGCTGTGTGTGACACTGGTCATAGAGGCTGTTTTGACCAGCAGTCCATGAATAGACTGAAATAAGGGAACTTTCTTTCAGGTCCTGATGTCTAGAAACGAAGACAAGATTGCCCGTTCACAGCCTTTCTCCCTCTGTCTCCTGTCAGTGATCCGTTGGGTAGCTCCGCGGATGACCATCAGGAGGCAGAAGAAGAAAGAAGCGTTCTGTGCATGCGTGGAGCTGCCCCTGGCCATTTTCNGTAGCTCCGCGGATGGCCGTCAGGAGTCAGAAGAAGAAAGAAGCGTTCTGCGCATGCGTGGAGCTGCCCCGGCCATTTTCTCCAGTCTTTTCTTCTGCCTTCGGCCGTCGGAGGTGTTTTTTCTTCAGACCTGAAAGACAAACAAAATTCAAAAGTAGTTAGGGCTCTAACTTGAACGGAAAAAGGAAAGAAGAGAGCGGGGTATTAGGGGCAGTGATCTTCCCTCTCGAGTACAGGGAGACTCGCGAGAGAGTGCCCGTCAGGTTGCCGCGCAAAGCGCTTGGAAGCAGGGAGCAGTCCGACTCCAGGGAGAAGAGGCCTCCGCCTACCCCAGCGACTTAGGAGCCGCGGAGTCACCTTCCAGTAAGCCTCCCACCGCTAGGGCCCCTGACAGCGCTTGCGGGGGTCGGGCCTGGCGGTGCCGCGGCGAAAAGCCTCACCCCCCCTTCAGAGCCGCGCTCAATATGGAAGGAGCTGGTGCGGAAAAAGACCAGCTTGCTGCCCCCTCCCAGGAGGGCAACAGAGCGGAGGCACCCGGCATGGCAGCGAAACTGGATAGGATTCTTGTGGCGCTGGAGTGCCTGGCAGAGGTACAGGGGGGGACCCCGGGTAATCCACCCCCCGCAGCCTCAACTCTGGCACCTGATGCCAGGGGTCCCGCCCCCCGAGACAGCTCGCTCCAGGGCTCTGGAGCGAGTAGGGCCTCTTCCATTCCAGGGGGCTCAGGCCTAACCCTCCCCCCGAAGGGAAAGGCGGGAAAAGTCCCGCGCAAAGGTGCAAGCAAGGGACACAGGCGCCCTCTACAGGCCTCTACCAATAGGCTCTTGGGTTCTCCCCAGTCCTCTGAGGAGGAGAGGGGCCCTGCGCAAAGGTTCAGGCAAGGCACACAAGCGCCCCCTGCAGGCCTCTGCACATAGGCTTCTGGATACTCCACAGTTCGCTGAGGAGGAGAGTGGAGGTGAGCCTCAACAAAAAGGCACGAGCCCAAGCCACCTCAGAGTTGGCATCGGACTCAGATCAGGATTGGGAGGATGTAGAGGACCTGGACCGCCAGGGCACTGCTCAGGAAGCCCAAGACAAAAACAGGAAGTTCCCTTTCCACCTTAAGGGGGAGCTCATGTCTCAGGTGGCTAAGACCCCCCCAGTTAGTGGAAAAAAACCCAAAGGACGTTTCCTCTGACTCTCAGGAGGAAGAAGAGCGTGAGCTCATTTCCTCAGTCCATGGGAAAGATCCAGGTTTCCCTTTAGATAAAGGATTTGAGAGGCTAATCCTACAGGAGTGGAAGCACCCCGAAAAGGGTCAGAGGATGAACAAGGCCGAGGCTTCCCTATACTCCCTCTCCAGACGAAAGGATCCGCTGCTAAAGAACCCCAAGGTTGACGCGGCGGCAGTTTCCCTTGCCAAGCAGACAGTCTTCCCAACGGAGGGGGACTGTTACCCTAAGAACTCTACCGACAGGACCGTAGAGGCTGCTCTGCGTAGGGGTTTAGATTCATCAGCTACGGCGGTCAGAATAAATGTAATTTCCTCCTGCGTAGCCAGGGCCCTACTGGCCTGGTTACAGGAGGCTCAGGACCCGGACAAGAGGGCCCAGGTGTTATCAGCCGGAATCAACTTGGCGTCCGCCTTCCTTGCAGATTCCATGATGGATTCAATGAAGTGGGCGGCTAGATCCGTAGCTAGCTCCATCTCAGCCAGACGCAAGCTTTGGTTAAGATCTTGGGAGGGGGGACAATACAGCAAAAAACCTCCTTACCGCCGCCCCTTACAGAGGCTTCAAGTTGTTTGGGGTTTGCCTAGATAAAGCCTTGGCTGATGCCAATGACAAGTCAAAACAGAAGAATTTACAACAGGTAAGGTCTAGGAAAAATCTTGTTCGTGGCCCCAGCTTCAGACCTAGAGGAGGATATGACTCCGGATACAGTTCCTCCAGAAGGTTTCAGGGTCAGTACAGGCAGGACCAGCCAGGGCGTTTCTTCTCTCGCAGGGGAGGAAGAGGCCACAATTTTAGACAGGACAAGCAGAAGCCCCAGGGTTTTACTCAGAGTACCCGCAAGCAGGAGGCATGACTACCAGGAGTGCTTAGCAGTGGGAGGCAGGCTGCAAAATTTTTCAGACGTGTGGGCTCAGTCGGTCTCAGATGCATGGGCCCTGCAATGCGTAACTGCAGGATACAAAATAGAGTTCAAAAGAGCCCCATCTCACGCCTTCATTTTGTCTCTAAAGTCCGGCCGGATAGAGAAGCACTCTACCATGCTCCACGAGTCGCTACGCCTCGAGACCATTGGAGCAATAGAACCAGTTCCCCTAGACCAACAGAGCCGGGGGCTATATTCCTTACTCTTCCCGGTAGCCAAGAAATCAGGCGCCTGGCGAGCGATACTGGACCTCAAACGTCTGAACAGGGTCGTCGGTACGCAGAAATTCAAGATGGAGACAGTAACATCAATATGTCGCACCATCAGAGAAGGAGACTGGTTAGCGTCCCTGGACATCAGGGATGCTTACCTCCACATCCCGATCTGGGAACCACACCGGCAGTGGCTTCGCTTCACCTACCAGCAGACCCACTACCAGTTCAGGGCCCTCCCATTCGGGCTGTCATCTGCCCCAAGAACCTTTACAAAAATTCTTGTACCCTTGGTGGCGAACCTCTGCAAGGAGGACATTCACTTGTACCCATACCTCGATGATCTTCTGATATGGGTACAGAGCCGCTCCAAGCTCCAGAGGGACCTCGACAGAACCATCCAATACTTGAGGTCCCATGGGTTCTTGGTGAATCAAGAAAAGAGCCACCTGGAGCCGACTCACAGGATCGAACACCTCGGGGTGTGGATAGATACCATATCAGGAGCCGCCTTCATTCCTCTTGACAGACAGGAAAAGATCAGACAGAGGGTTTGTCTCCTAAGGTGCCAGAAGAAAGCAAGGCTGAAGAGCCTAGCCCAATTGTTGGTGTCCTGCATAAAACAAGACTCCACTGTCGTCCCTTGCAACGGCTGCTGAGGCCTTTTCAGCGAGAACTCACAAATGGTCTCAATCCATGGGTCAGTATCCCAAGAGCCTTACCAAGCTCAATGTCTTGGTGGTTAGACCCAGCAAATTTTCAGACGGGCGTGCCACTAGAGGAGCCAGAAAGAGTGGTCCTAACAACGGACGCGAGTCTGACGGGATGGGGAGCCCACATGGGCACCAGGTCGGTACAGGGACGTTGGACCGAACAGGAGTCAAGACTCAGCATCAACGTCCTGGAATTGACGGCAATTCGACTTGCCCTACAACAGCTGGCAAGCAGCATTGGCATGACGCACGTTCTGGTATATACAGACAATACGACTGCGAAAGCATACGTCAATTACCGGGGAGACTCCAGGTCCCTTCGTTTGCAGCAGGAATCTGAGACTCCTCACGTGGGTGGAGAAGAATCTAAAATCCTTGAAGGCTCTGCACATAAAGGGAGTCCAGAACGTGCAGGCGGACTGGCTAAGTCGACAGTCCATAGATCCTCACGAGTGGAGCCTCCACCCAGAGGTGTTCAAGGCCCTGACAACGAGCTTCGGATATCTGGTCATCAACCTTTTCGCCACGAAGCAGAATCGCCAGATCTCTCATTACATAGCAAAGTCAAGGGACGCCCACGCGCAGGCTGTGGACGCCCTCAACCACAAGTGGCCTTGAGGCTTGCCGTACGCTGTCCCCCGACGCCTCTTTTGACCAGGACAATATCAAAGATCGTCCAGCAGAGAGCACACGTGATTTTAATCCCTTGGTGGCTGAGAAGGCCGTGGTTCTCGGATTTAGTAGAGCTGAGCCAGGATCCTCCTCTGATCCTGCCACTCCGCCCATATTTACTACTGCAGGGACCCCTCCTGTGCGACTCCATCGCACTCCTAAAACTGACAGCATGGTACTTGAGTCACAGCGCTAAGAAAGGCAGGTTATTCTGAGTCTGTACTTGCCACGCTGCAACAAGCTAGGAGGCCAGCAACTAGAAAGTCGTATGGGGCCACCTGGAGAGTTTTTGCTCTTTGGGCTGCAGAGAGGGACTTAGACCCGTGCTTAGCTCAAGTTCATACCATCCTTCAATTCCTCCAAGAGGGTTTAGAGAAGGGGTTGCGGCCTAATACTCTGGCTCGCCAGGCAGCCGCCATCTCCTCTGTTCTACAGTCTCTTTCAGACAAGAGATTCTTACCTCACAAACACATCAGGCAGTTCATTAAAGCAGCCAGAAACATCAGCCCACCAGTAGTACATAGATGTCCTTCTTGGAGCCTTAGTTTGGTGTTGGACGCCCTAACGGGGCCTCCTTTCGAGCCCCTCAAACATGTATCTTTATACATGCTCACCCTAAAGGTAGTATTTTTGGTAGCGGTTACCTCCGCTCGTAGGGTCTCAGAATTAGGAGCCCTGTCCATGGAGGAGAATTATTGCTCTTTCCAGAAGCGGTCAGTTACGCTTCGTATGGATGAGGCATTTATTCCCAAAATTAATTCTACCTTCCATACGTCTCAGGAGGTGATTTTGCCATCCTTTTGCCCGAACCCGTCTCATTCTAGGGAAAAGCTGTGGCATACCTTAGATGTCCGGAGGACCTTAAAGATCTACTTGAGAAGAACCAGGGGAATTCGTTCTTCCTCAGCCTTATTTATTAATATCAGGCCTGGTTATGGCGGTAAAAAGACTTCTAAGATTCTAATCTCTAAGTGGGTCAGACACTGCATCGTAGAGGCTTACAGAGCCAAAAACAAGATCCCACCCTTACAGATCTGGGCTCACTCAGTGCAGGGGGCAGCAACCTCCTACGCCTTCAAGGCTAGGGCTTCGTACGAGGAGGTATGCAGGGCGACTACCTGGTCATCCCTGCATACCTTCATGAAGCATTACAAGTTGGACCTGTTCAGATCCGCTGAAGCGGCATTTGGCAGGAGGGTACTGCAGGCAGTTCTGGTGGCTCCCAGGGCTGTTTGCCCCCACCCTTAAGGTATTTGGGCTTGGGTACATCCCAACGGATCCCTGACAGGAGACAGAGGGAGAAACAAAAATTGGTCACTTACCTCGGTGAATTTGTTTCTCTTCTGTAGTCCTGTCAGTGATCTGGCCCTCCCTGTCAAACAGCAGACAATTAGATAGGAAGTTAGTCTGGGATAGCAAAAAAAAAGAAGTTTTTCTATTAAGAAAGAAGTTCACTGTTGCAATCTCCTCTAGTTCACCTCCCAGTTGGGGGCTCAGTGTGTGGTTGGGGGGAATGCTCTAATTTTATGTTAAGGACTTCCAGAGGTGGAGACGTCCCTCGGCTTAGATATGGACTGGAGAAAATGGCCGGGGGCAGCTCCACGCATGTGCAGAACGCTGCTTTCTTTTTCTGCCTCCTGACGGTCATCCACGGAGCTACCCAACGGATCACTGACAAGACTACAGAAGAGAAACAAATTCACCGAAGTAGGTGACCAATTTTTGTTTCCTTGTTAACAGAATGACATCTGATCTTGCTGTGATTTGAAATTGGTGGAAACTTTGATTTAGACTGAAGAGGGAGCTTGTTTAGGTCCACAAATCTCTACTTACCCTTGTCCTAGACTTCATAATTATAATGTAGACCTTGTAGTTGATGATTATTAAAAAGATTACTATATTAACCTTGCATCTTTTATTACGGAAGTAAGCTAAGGACACAACATAACATGGAGTCTTCAAAGCTGCTCCTATGAAACATCAATCTTTATGTAGCAAATACTGCTTGGATTTGGATTAGTGACAGTGATGTCTTCTTTTAAAGATTCTGAAGACAATCCCCAAACATTGCTGTTTTCTGCAACTTGCCCACATTGGGTATATGATGTAGGGAAAAAATACATGAAATCAAAATACGAACAGATTGACCTTATTGGAAAGAAGACTCAAAAGACAGCAATGACTGTGGAAGTAAGTAATCTTTTTATTAAAAGTAGAAAAGTTGCTAGGGTACATAGCATGGAAATATGGATTGTGTGTCTCTGATATTCAGTTTCCTATTTATGGGCAAACCTTTGAACTTGCCATGTAAAGGGGGTTTTCAAACAATAACTCAAATAGAAGTCTTGTGTCTTGCATTTTTTTAAAAATCTTTTTTTCTTAATGAAAAATGTTACTACTTAGTATATCTGGCTGCTATCTTGCTAGATTAAATGGAAGTAGATATAACACATGTTTTATTTTCCCAATAGCATTTGGCTATCGAGTGTCATTGGTCTCAAAGAGCAGCAGTTATTGGGGATGTTATTCAGGTCTACAGTGGCAGTCATGGACGGACAATCATCTTCTGTGAGACTAAAAGAGAGGCAAATGAGCTGGCCTTGAATGCCTCAATCAAGCAGGTATATGGTCCCTGATGTCTGAAAAGATAGTCGTAGATGTGGACAGAGAGACTGGAACTCCCTGAAATGAATTGGGATTGTACCCAGGCAAAGTTGATGAATCTTAAATGGTCCCTCATTAGTAAGACCAGTCTTTTAGACAGTTCACAAAATTGTGTCTGGAAATGGTCCTTTTTGATCTAGGATTCCACTAATCTATCTTTTGCTCCCACTCCATGAGGATACACATACTTAAATTTTTGGATGTATTGTACACTGCCAAATATAGCATGATACTAAGCAAATAGTAATGGAACATTCATGCATCCTAACTGCTATTTGGATTCCTGAATGTCTGATATTGGAGATGCATGATGTTGCATGCAAGCAGAATGAAGTTCACCCAAGGGTTGATGGTCCTTTTCACCCTTTAAAAATAATTTTGAATGAAGAGAGAGTGTGGTTGCATGCAAGCTGTTTCCAAATGTAAGAGATTGAGACATAGCAGTTCAGATCATCCCTTTTTTTTTATGGATAGCTGGTCCAAAAATCATACATTTTTGATTCAAGCACTAACGTTGAGATAGTCTTGAATGGTAGTAATAATCCTGTTGCCTATGTGCGTTTTTATGTTTTTGCAGTACATTCTGCCCTAATGTGTTACTTTACCTGTTCCCAGCTCTGGATCCTGACCCTCACTTTTTAGCCCCTCTCCCGTCAGAAATACTTGGGCTTCACCCCTTTCCCTACAAATACAAGAGGCAGTTCAGACCTGTGGGGGGGACTTGGCCATGGTCGCTACAACCTTATGCTAAAAACTCTCTGCTCCTGGGGCAGGAATCTTAGTCCCTGTTATATCACATCACTGTTTTTACATAAGCGTCTTCAGTGGCACTACTTACTATGGCTGTAAGTGTAAATAAGACTCTCTGGCCTTTTGTCTCCATACCTTCAATGGTGCAAGTTTTTTAATGTACCATTTAGTCTTGGAAAGATCAGACATAGAATTCTGGTACCTTACATACCAGTACCTTCTTCCTGTTCATTCTCCTGTTTAGATTTGTGATGAGAAAATAAAATTGCAATCTGTCATTTGGATGGGGTGATCCGATTCCTCTGTTACAGACCTTAATTTGATTTGTTTTTTTTTTTAATAAATACAGGATGCCCAGTCTTTACATGGTGACATTCCTCAGAAACAAAGAGAGATCACGCTGAAAGGTTTTCGAAATGGGTCATTTGAAGTTCTGGTTGCAACCAATGTAGCTGCCCGTGGTTTAGATATCCCGGAGGTTGATCTGGTAATACAAAGTTCACCACCAAAGGTAGGAGCTGTGTAACTGTCCTTTTGGTGTAAAATAATACAAGCCCCCCATTTTATTTCTCTGTCAAATATTGTAAAAGATCACATGGAACACTTTTAATGTTTTTGAACCCATTTTGAAATCCAGTATTTTTTCTAGTATAATTTCTTGGTGTTAGAGGATCTATGATCACTTTAAGTCAACAATACTTAGTTTTAAGTTCTTCTACTGGAATCTGGTGTGTGGTTTTTAATCTTGTGGAGTCTGTAAAAATAGTCATTTTCCTTCCAAATAGTCCTCTAAAGGGAACAAGCTCCTAGGGGCTAAGGATCACTTAGGACATGGACATTGGAATCCAGAGATCAAAAGCAGAACTGGGATTCAAGGCTGAGGGTGGGACAAAGGTTGGCTTTTGAGGCACAAGAACAAGGTAGGGAAGACAGAATTGTTCTCAGATTCCTGTGGGAGCTGTGTGATGTTATAGCTGCTCGGACAACTAGTCAGGGAGCTATGGGGATGTGTGGTAAAGCTGGAGTCTGAGGAGCCTTACAGGGGAAATTCAGGCCAAAGGCAAGGTGATGCTGCAGAGATGGCCGCCACCTCAGAGCCCTTCAGATACCAGTTCAAGGCCTGAGTCCTGACATAGCACTCTGATACTTGTTGTTTCACAGAGATGTTGCATAAGTTGCTTTTATGGTGCCCCAAGATCATTTCTGCTGGTTTTTGTTCTTTGGTTACATACTTTGCCTCCTCTTTGAGCCTTGCTTTTCTTATTGTTTCTTGGATTGCCCCTTAGTTAAACTCAATCATCCTATCCTTCCTGTAGATATTTCCTTAGAACAAGGATAGGGAAACTCTTGAGTTTTCATGAAGACAAGCATGCCTAGATATTGTATGAAATATCTTTTTAACTTTTAATTTAAAATTTTTGAATAGGTTGCAAATATGTTTTCCTATTCTTTTTTTGACTTGATATTCATCATGACTCCATATTTCAGGTAGAAGGGTATCTAGCATGCAATCCAGCTTCTATTGCAGTCAATAGCTTAGCCACTGACTTGAGTGGGAGTTGGATTACACCCATAATGTATATTATGTTCGTTATTGGTGTGAACACGAGTTTAACTTGGCGGTGGGGAGCCGCCGGCCTGGGGACCAAATGCAGCCCTCAGCTAGCTTTAATTTGGCCCCTGGATCCATTTCTTACTCCCAAGCTCTGAAAGACTGAGCTTGTGGGTAAGTGAGCAGAGATGAGGGCATTCACATAAGCATTAAGGACAGATCTGTGACCTGGATCCTCCTCTTCTGAGCATACCCCTTGAGCATCCCCACTCCTAACTTCTTTGCAGCCTTCAGAACTTGTACTAATTTTCAAAGTGGCCTCTGAGAGGTAAAAGGTTCCCGACACTTGGTTTAACTTGCCTCAAGTTTCCGTTGTCCTTTGATCCATGCAACTTTTTTTTCTCATGTTGATTTTTCATTTGTAAAGGATGTTGAGTCCTACATCCATCGTTCTGGCCGCACAGGCAGAGCTGGCCGTACTGGTATGTGTATCTGTTTCTATCAGCGCAAGGAAGAAGATCAATTAAGACATGTAGAACAAAAAGCAGTAAGACTCTTAACTTTATTACGATATTGTTTTTGCTGTCATTGTTCATGCCTAAATATTCCATAGGTTCTTGGATGGCTTTAGAGTAGAGTGCTGGTGAAGGCTATGCAGTTCCAGCAGAAGTGTGTACAGGATCTGAATTATTAATACTTAGCTGTGAAAAATTCACATACCAGTTTTTTCCCATTCTTACTCCTTAATGCAGATACGCTTTGCTATGCGTCTATAATGAAAATATATTGACATTGATCCGTAGTATTAGACTCAAAGATTTTTGTAAAGCATACTGTATGGTGAAGTATTTGAAATAGTACTTCAATAGTTAATAGGTTGAAGGTATTAAAGCTACATATATTTAGACCTGAAGATTTCAAATAGCTACAGTTTAAATAAAATTTTGAAAATCATTCACTTACCTGCCACAACATAAATTTCAGATGGTTAACAAGGTACAGATTTTAGAAATCCCGTATTCACTCACTTCCTTCTATTCAGTTTTAGGATGTCCTTTACTTGTTCAAGGAGAAGCGTGCAATCTTGGACTGTTCTTCCTCTAGCATATTTTAAACATTCTACCAGTTAACAGAAGCCTTTTTAAAAGGAAAAGTTAATACCTTGCTTGTAGCTTAATGCTTGTCGATACTTTTGTAAAACTAATGGCAAGTCAAAAACAATATTAAAATGTACTTCTGAACCAAGTATAATCTCAGCTTTCTGACCTGACTGTCCCTCTCCCTGTGTTCTGCATGTCCCTTTTTGAGGATTAAGTGTCACTTACAATTATGTATAATTGAATGTCATCCCAGTGCCTGTATAAATCCTAATGCTGTATGTATTGCTTGGATTTTGGCTAAAATCAGGTTAGTCTCTGCTTGATATTGTATACAACTTCTATTTGGATTGGGCTTTGATCCATTCGTTCTCTTCAGTTTGGGTTTTTTATTACAAATAAGTAATTTGTATATATAACAAAATAAGTTGACATTTGTAAGTTAATATAGATAAGCACAATCTGGTCCTGGAACACTAAACAAGGGAGAAGTTGGTTGTAGTTTTACTTTTTTTTTCTGGTTAAAGAATGTTTGGGCGAAAGGTTTAGTAATGAGCATCAATAGGAAAATGGAGGCTTGAGTAACTGGAATTAACTTTGACTGTATTACATCCTCTTTAAAATAATGTTTTTTGTTTTTAAAAACTTAGGGGATTACATTTAAACGTGTAGGTGTTCCTACTGCAACAGATATAATCAAAGCTTCCAGTAAAGATGCCATCAGGTAAGTTCACGGATCCTTGCTAATATTAGAATAGCTTGCTACCGTAAAATAATACGCACGCAGTTCCTTTACATGTTCTTGAGAGGAATATTAAATGAGGTCTAGGGCTCAATTTTGATCTTGTATAGGCATACATTCATCTTGGTGTGTATTTTTAAAATTGGATGTGTACACATATGCCCTTGTCAGATTTATTAACATGGTGGAAGTTCTCTACCCTCAACTTTATATTGATTAGTGAAAATAAATTTGAGTTCTATGTGTAACCTAACTACACATAGAACATTACCACAAGGACCCGATTTACATGTCAGGTGTGCACTACAGCTATATTAACGATCTGCAAATATTAACAGCATAAACATTGATTTCAGCTCATTCTATGTTGGATTTTTGTTACTATTACCTTTTCTCCCTGTGGCTCCCTGCTCAGCACTCCTAATCCGGGTGTGTCCTGCTGCAGCAAATCAAAAGGCAGACCTCAAATTTGAATTTGCAGGAGAAACAGGCCAGGAACACCCACTGGATCGTCAGTTTGAGTTCTGTCATCAGACCAGTCGGAAGCAGACCAAACTTTCTCGGAGCCCTATGGGTTTTTACCCTGTGTTGTAAGCTTTTCTTTTTCACTATTTTTGATCTACAATTACCATCATGAACTTTACAAGGGGCCGACAATTCGCGCGCTCTCCGCCCATCACGGCTAGGAGTGGACCGAGCTGGCTTAGCCCTGCCTGCCCCCCTCGTCTTCCCAGCGCGGACACTAGGAGGCCTCAGTGGAGCCTCTCCACTGACATCGAAGAGGAAACCTGAGGCAGAGGCTTGCATCCTGCAGAGACGCACACATACCCTTTGGGCGTGTGGCCTGCCTGGCAGTCCAGAGAAGCAGGAGCTGAGGCAGAGGCTTTATTATTATTATTATAATTATAAACATTTGTATAGCACCAGCTGTGTACCTGGCGCTTTACAGAACAATAAGAATGACTTGTATCCTGCAGGTGCACCCCCCAACACTGGTGGTCAGGCCTACCTGGCAGTCTGGACAAACAGAAGGGGTGAGTGATGGGGACCTTCATGGGCTGGAGCGCATTCACTCCCCACAGGGCAGTGGCTCGTGCAAGAGAGACCTGGTAGCCACAGGGTTTGGGGAGCGGCCTTAAGGCTCTGAGGGGCCCCAGGCTCGAGTTTCCCCCCTTGCCTCTCCTCTGCCCCGGCCCAGATGGCGCCTATCTAAATAGGTGACATACAATTGCCTGGCCCACTTCAAAGAGGTATGTGACCCAGTCTGGAGCTGCTCTGAGAGCTCGCCCCTCCCTCTCCACCGCAGCACGCAGGATGGGGGCATTCACCCCACTCCCGGCCACCTCAGCCTGAGGTTACAGTCCTCTGCTTTCAGCCCCCGCCTGATGCCACGAATCGGAGGCCTCCTCTTGACTGCAGCCTCTGCCTCCCCCCTACCCGGTCCCACATCCAGCACAGCCTCAGTCTCAACCACTGACCCCAGGGCCCGGCTTTCTGTGGCAGCCTAGCGGGCGGGTTCCCTACCATTCTTGGATGAGGGTTCAGAGGCAGCATGATGGCGTGGATGGAGCTGTGTCCTCAGAGGGCCCCCTTGTTACCCGTGCCCCAGCATGTAGTGGAGCTGTTTCCTGGAGCCCTCATTCTGACAAGGGCCTGGTACTGCTGGCAACCACTGGCTGTGGGGCCACCAACCTCAGGGGCTGATTTAGCCATCTGTGTTCATTCCCTGTCCCTCCGCAAGCTGAATTGGCAGGGGAACCCTGCCTACCCACCACATTTGGGGGTTCTTGTAGGATCTCTGGGCCAGCACAGATGCTTTTTCTTGAGTGAGCTTGTCTGCCTGCATGCATCTGGTTGGAGCAACCACTGGCATCCAGCTAGGGGCCTATTGCAGCTGTTGCTGGCCCCAAGAGGGAGATACCACTACCATCAGCCAAGCGGTAGCCCTCCTCTCCCCATTGGGGTGGCAGAAGCCGATGGGGGCGCATGGCTGGCTTGGCTGCTGCTATTGAGGGGCCGCGCAGGCCTGGCAGGGGCACCACCATGTTGAGGCAAGTTCATGACTAGCATGGGCACTGCCATCTTGCTGCACCCACAAGGTACACATGGGCGTTGCCATTTTGAGGCCATGTGGGGTTTTTTTTAAAAAAAAAAGCACCCCTTTGATCCTGGCTCGCTTATTACTAGTCCCAGCTCTTGGGCAAAGGTGATTCTTCGGGGAAAAGACGCTTATGTCTTCTCTATAGGCCAGTCACAATATTTCCTTAGCCTCCCTCACAGGGTTGTGATAAGAGACTTGCCAAGAAAGGGGGGTCACAACAAGGAACCAGTCTGCTACAGGGTCAGTTCAGACAAGGGCCAGTGCATGTGGAACCAATGGAGTCTTGAATGAGGGTGCCTGCCTAAGTATGCGACACGAAGGGGCCCCGTCCCCTGGAGCAGCATGCCACAGTCAGATACTGTAAGGCCACTTGCGTCACCAGATTCCAGAGTTCCAACAGAGAAATACCGAATGATACCCAGAGCTCTGGGATATAATCCGACCTCATAGGAGGTCAGGAACCAAAACAATGGAAATCCTGCCCCTCCTCTGTACTTCTCAAGGCCTTGAGTTGGAACTGACCATTCCCATCTAACCATCTCGACCCCTTATTTCAAGATGCTGAGAATAATACATTTGCTTCACTCCGACAGGTTCCCATCATCTCCCCTCTAAAGGGGGATTGACCAGACATGGGAGGCCCCCACTGTAGACTGCCCTGAGCTTTGTGGATGGGTAGGATGGGGCAAAAATGTTCTCTCTCGCTATATAAATATCAACCCTTCACTGCCAAGGCAGAGATCACTTATCTGAGGTTGGAGGGTCAGATACAGTGAGGCTAAGTAGCCTAGTGGATAGTGTTGTGGTCTTGGATCTGGAAGAGGACCCAACAGTATTAAAGACTGGTAGGACATCACTGACACTTCATACCTCTTGCATATATGTTCGAGACCCCTCACGCACACATTAGAGTTGCTCAGTAAAGGCAGCAACATCCTTGCTAGCAAGCCAATCGAAATGGCATTAGTAGTCGGGGTTTACACTGTAGTGCTACCTTAGGAGGTTTCCTTCACAGGGTCAGATTCCCTGCAACAGAAGCACTCGGTGTCCCTTCCTGGGACAACCAAGCTAACACCAGACAGAACTGACTTATAGGGGACCCTATCTCCCCCTTGACAGCCCTATTGGCGAGCGGAGCACCAGGAATGGCCCTACACAGACGTGAGACCCCTGTGTGCCAGCTTGGAGATCACGGTGTAGGGAGGCCTCGGCTAAGCCATTCCTCGTCTCTGGCAACGGGCTCATAATGAACTGACCAGGCTACCAGTCCTTGCCGTCTCACAGGTCCCATACCCCGGACGTGAGGTTCAGCATAGAGAGGGATCTGCCAAACTGTATTGGAGGAGCACCAAGCAAATATGCTTAGCATGATGGGCAAGCTGCCCCACCATGGGCCGAGGCTACTTACAGACCAGGCATGCTGTTCGCATCCCCCTAGGAGAGTGCGTACACCACAAAGTTTGCTCCATCATCTTGAACGGGAGGTGCAGGGCAGTACAATATCCACATCTACTGTAAAGCACCTGCATTAGTTGGCAACACTTTAAGGATTGCAACAGTTCCCTGCTGGGCGTGACGGGGAGCATGTCTCAGGAGTGCCTGGATGCACAGATGTGCAGGTAATAGACTACCAAGCCCTCAGCTGGAGCAATGAGGGGAGGGTCATGATATACACCAATGACCCTGATTCTGAGTTTTCTATTGAGGAGGCTCCAACGAGGCCTGACACCTACACAGGGACCAGGGAGAATGAGAACTGCAGACCCAAGCACAGGAGAAAGTGATCGCCAGTAAATCACAAGACCAATCCCCTAGGAGGACAGACCTGGGGCACTATGTGTGGAGGTGCCGCAACCACAGTATCCTCATCCCCTTCCGTACGCTTCTACGCTCCTGGATCTCCGCCGAGAGGTGTATCGTCCCCCTCTAATCCATAAGAGCCCAGGAGACAATGGTCACAAGTCTATTAGGCATGCAGATTCAGCCACTTCCACCATGGGCAACCTTCCCTGACCCAAAGTCGGGGCTCTTAGTGCCTGGCTTGCACTTATTGACCAATAGTGAGGTTATTGAAAGCGGATTATGAGATCCAGGAAATACACTCAGCGGGTTTCTCTCACTATGCGAGTCTCACTGAGGCCTCACGGATAGGAAGTATACAAATACAAGGAGGCATTTTATATTATGGATGCAATACAAAGGGATCCATTCCAAGCGTGAACACCGCATAGATACTGAGACCTCTACAAGGTAACTGGATCAAGGGCCTTAGACATGTAACCCTGGCAGAGCAGAATTAAGCGCTGGAATCCATTCTCCCAGGCTGACAATTCTGGATAGAGGCATGCATGTAAGCACCACCACCCTGCATGGAATTCCTGAGCTGAAACCTGATCAGATCTGAAAGCCCTCATATACCCTCTGCTTCCAACCCCCCAGCCACTGTGGCTCTCTCCTTACCGTCGGGGGCTATCCCCTGGTGCTGTTCGCTACAGCCATAGGGATTTTGGTACACTGGGCTCTCTTGGCTTTTTCCGACCCTCGTGGGGTCTGCGAGTTCAGGGTCACGCCCAGACCAAACTCAGCCTCAATCATAAGAATATAGTACAGACTTCTTAGATTTCTAGAGATTATACTCCGCCTGAACCATCACTTCCAAAGGAGCGGAGTGGCATACGTTGGTCGTCTGGTGGATTCTGGAAAGCGGCATCAAGTGTACAAAGGCAAGCCATCCAGCCTTCTCCCCCATGCAGGGCCTCAATCAGTCAATGGTTGACATCCAGGTCCTACGTTAACAATAGTATCCAAAACCACATCATGGAGGTCTATAGAACTAGAGGGGTCTTAACAGAAGCAGCAATGATCTACTACCTATGAGTAACCAAGATCTCGCTGGCACTAGTACCTAGGACATCGTGGTACAAACAGCCAGAGCAGATGCATGGGTATCGCTGCATGTTATATATTGCATACTGGGCCTTGGAGGTGCAACATTTGGTCGCAGCTTCCTCCAGGTCACAGTGGAGGATAGGCAGCAGAGTCCCCAGTGTTACTTTTTTCCCCACCCGCTGGCACTGCTTTATGTCCCAAACTAGGAGTGCCGAGCAGGGAACTGCAGGGAAAAAAGAAAACTCGGGCATTTACCAGTTAATTTTCTTTCTGGTAGGCGCTCTGTTTGGCACTTCAGTCCACCCTGGACCTGCCGGCAGGGGGACTCAACTCACCGGGAACACTAACGTAGGCCTAGTAGGCCGTTTTCTCTCACTCTTACTTTCTAGGGATACAGCTTTGGAAGAAGTCAAACTGAAAGTCCAGTGAGTGTGCCTGGCCTATTCTGCCCACAAATTCAAATTTGAGGTCTGCGTTCTGATTTGTTGGCGCAGGACACACCCGGATTAGGAGTGCTGAGCAGGTAGGCTACCAGAAAGAAAATTCACTGTTGTTTACCCAATTTTTTATTTTTTTTTCCAGTCCCTAAGTGCATCTTGCACATACTTGATGAACAACTCACTTTGGCACTAGTCTCTGCAAGTTAATGGCATTTTCCCTGTATAGATTCTGTTTCCATAAAGCGTACTAATATAATTGCTTTATAAATTATCTCATTTTGTGTATTATATATACGTGTGTTTAAATAAATAGAAAAATGTGTGTATGTATATACACACATACACCCACCCCATAGTACTTAAACAAGTTGGGGGCAAATCTGACATGAATTGTCTCTGTGCGGCAGTTGTTGAACTGAGGGGCTTGTACTCCTGTGGTGATGGGTAGAATTGGAGGTGTGGGGAAGTATCCTAGCATTCTGAGTACTTCTAGCCTTTGTACAGTCTAACTTAGATCACTGGCCTTCTGTATGTTGATCTGTTTTAACCTTTGCTCTAAATACTTAGATTTTTGGATTCTGTTCCTCCTTCTGCCATTGACTATTTCAAACCAGCCGCTCAGAGGCTTGTAGAAGAAAAAGGAGCTGTTGAAGCCCTGGCTGCAGCGCTAGCCCATATTTCTGGAGCCACTGCCATCGAACAGCGTTCTTTGCTCAACTCAGATGTGGTAAGCGATAATGAAACTCATAATTATATGGTATTTGCATATTGAGAGGCATGTTGAAATCCTTGCAAAATCCTGAGAAGTATTGCCACCATCCAAGAGAAAAAACTGCATTAATTAATCAAATATATTGAAAAGATTAAAACACTGACTTTAAAGTTAAATTAATTTTAAAAGAAAATTGAGCAACAGCCAACAACAATTAATTGGGTTTCTATTAAACTAATAAGGTTCTTTAGTATTTTGGTTAAAAACCAAGTTAATCAACTAAAAATCTGAATTGGATAGCAGCCCTATTGAATGAGAGTAGTGAGGCTTAGCACTCACTGGATCATTCAACTTCCTTATGTCTGAATAGACTGTCAGCCAGCACTATTTGGATCCAGTAATTGCTAGTTCTTCTCAAGTTTACCATGTTCTCATGTTACTTCTCTGGTCCATGTTTAGCCTTTTCTTTGCTTAGGTTTTTCCGTAATTAGATGTTTCAACAGCAGCAGATACCAACTCAGTGTCTAATGTTTTTCATAGCTAAAAGTAAATCTTGTTGGCATACCATAGAAATTAAGGCAACATAGGGTGTTAATAGAAGTGACGGTGGAGCGCTGCTGTCACGATCCGATCCAGGAAACCCGCAGACAACATGGTCCCAACTGGGTTGGGCCGGCTAACAAATATGCCAGCAGTTAGGCCCGTGGGGAGGGCATGAAGCCACACACATGTGCAGCCAGTCAGCCCCGCACTGCAGCTAGCACCCTGCCATGGCAAGCAGCCATGGCAGAGCCAATC
>QEPC01010396.1:1825265-1845788 GCA_003113815.1 Sphenodon punctatus
ATCACTTCTGGATCTGCCTCTGTTATATCAGTTCTTGGACAAAAATCTCAATGCTAGTCAAGAAAATAATGCTGTCAAGCTTAGTGGTAGCCATGCTTATTTATTAGTGGAATAAAACGAGGCCTTAGATGCTGAAATGCTATTGAGTTGTCTAAAGGGATGTTTACACTCTATCCAATTTATTTCAAAATCTTATGGAATGTTTTAGGTGTCAGTGCCCAGGATCCTATTGATTTTGGTGAAAATTGGAAAGCCTTAGGTAGATGTACCTAATGCAGTCTGTTCACTTACACTCCCAGTGTCCTTCCTGCAAATGACATATTATGATAGTGGGTGTTTTTACACACACATTTCTCCTGCCTGTTTGCTGTTATATCCTGAACTTTCTGTGTGTCTAAATCACTCATCCAGATCTTAAACATCTGGCTCTTTGAACTTCTGTGTAGAACTTCTCCCAGAACTTGTGTGTGTAAAAAGTTCTCCTGGTAAACTGCTTTGCTCCAGGCAGCTGTGGTCACTTGGTTTCCATGGCAGCCTGTCACGTCTACAGCTGCGGCTATATTAGGCTGCCTCAGGGCAGTGTTTGTGTGAAGAATTAATCCAAGAACTGCCTCAGGGCAGTGTGTGTGTAAAAGATGCATCCGGAACTTACTTGTGGACTTGTAAACCCAGAAGATGGAAAAATCTGGAACTTTAAGGTGTGTGTGTAAAATGCCCTATATCCCCAAGCTTTGTACATTCTCTAAGCCAACCATCTTTTCCTCCTGGACATGCTGTCTCTAGTTTCAAGCACTATAACTCTTCCTTTCTCTTGAAGTTTGCACATATGCAATTATTTCTAATAATTCCCCATGACTTTCAGATAGCAACTTCCAATGGCTAGTGGGGATGCCAAGTTTTGTGGGTTTTATGTTTTAAAGAACTAGCTCATGAAATAACAAATTTTTTTAGTTTTATGAATAAATTAAACTGTAACCATTATAAAGTAATCCCCACTGGAGTGAAAGATTATTCTGGAGTGACTGTAGTCTAAATTTGTAACCTAAGGACTCGGAAACCGAAAGACAACCAAGGAAAAGGGACTGCCATGTAACTTAAGGCTCAGAAAGCAAAAGACAAAAAGCACCCATTAGAAACTAATGTTTTTAAGCTGATCATAATTTTTTTGTATTTGGGGATGACAACCTTGGTGTGTAGAGAACAAAGTTTGTTCAGCAGGGCTACTGGGGGGTTGTGTGTGTGCGTTAATAGGAGCCTATGTCCCCTTTTGGTTTCAACGTTCCTGCGTGTTTGCCAAGGATTTGAGCAGCATTGTCCTGGCTGCCTTTTCGAGACAGGGAGAGCTGTTATGGAGCAAGTGCTGTCCGCTACCCCAGGCTCCCACACCTTGCATAGTAACTTCTCCACCTGGCTGGAGATAAGGGATGCGCTCCCGAGTGCAAGGGGGGAGCAGCGGGTCTCCACGCCCCGCTAGAAGCTTCATCCATTCTCACTAATAGGGGGGGTGCTCCTGACGCTATTACGTCGCACCCGCTTCCTCACTAGCAGTTCTAGGGTTACATTTAAACACGCGACCTATAAGGGTTACCATATTCCGTCCCCAACCTAAGAGCCCGGTCTGTCGCTCTGGTTTGTGTCCAGCCTTTCGGGGGAGTCATTCTCCCTGCTTGAGGTGAGGGCCGCCCTTGGGCAGTGCGCAAGCGCGGGCTGCCAGCGCATGCGCCTCAGGAGCTCAGCAAGACGTGGGCGACGGGGAGAGCAGGTAGGAAGATGGCGACCCCCACTGGCTGGGCTTCGCTCTGCGACAAGTTCCGCAGCTCGCTCAGCCTCTCCACGGTGGAGTCCAAGAAGGACCCCGAGAACGAGCCCTACCGTTCCAAGTACAGCGCGCGGGAGTTGCTCGAGGAGATCCGGCAGCTACTGGGTTCAGAGGAGGCGGGCGAGGCAGAGGGGGACGAGGCGGCGGCCCGGCTGCGGGCGGCGCGCCTGGCTGTGCTCGAGTACGAGCTGGGGGTGAATCACACCGACACCCAGGAGCGCTCCGCTGGCGAGGAGCACTTGGTTAAGTGCATCGAGCTGTTGCAGCGGCACCGCCTCTCCCGGGACTGCGTCTGCCTCTACATCCAGGCGCAGGTGGGGCCTGGGAATGGGGTTCTGAGCTGGCCGGGCGGGGGGGTTGGCAACCCAGGGCAGGGGCTAATGGGCTGGCTGGGCTGCTAGCTCGGATTGGTATTAAAGCCTGAAATCATCAGACGCAAATCTTAGCCTTGCTTAGTAAAGCAAGCAGGTTTCCAGCTCTTTCCTCTGGGAGAAAAGGTTGGAAGCCTGTTTGCAGAGCTGCATGATACCTGGGGCGTTTAGTGCTGCATTGGCATGAGGCCCATTGACGTGAATGGGTCTGGTGCTGCTGGTGTTAAATCCCCTGTGGATTTTGCTTGAGATGAGAAACCAGAAAACAGACGCTGCTTTCCCCAAGTTTCTAGAAAATCTTGTGACTTTTTTTATCCTGAATTATGATTTTTTTAAATGTCTGGTGTGGACCACCTTTGGGTGCTGTGTGGGCTTGCGATGTGTCTATCAGCTGTCTCTGGCAGGACCACACTGACTTTTTTATTGGGCTGATTGTGGGTTTTGTTCTCCCCATTTTATTGTTATCTGTTGTTTAATGCTTTTATATATTGTATTTTTATTGATCGATTTTGTTAACCACTCTGGGCTGCCTGGCAGGAGGGGCGGGGTATTATTTTTTTAAATAAATAAAAATAAATAAATCCATGTTTGTGAGTCCACTGTGCTCTTCTAGATGATGGCTCCAGGGATATGCAGAGTATGAACAAAAACGATCAAGGAAAGTGTGGGAAGTTCTAAAAACCAAGTTAGTTGAACATCTCTCATGGATGGTTTTTCTGGTTAATCCTACCTTAGTGCAGGCAGCTGAACTAGATGATGTGTACACTCCCTTCCAGTCCTACAATTCTGCAAATGTATGGGTGACTTCAACCCCTTTGGTACTAAATATGATGTCACCCCAAGGCAGAGCAGTTTGTTTAAATGTTTATGCTACTCCATGTTTATGCTGTCACCAGGGAGAGTCCTCTGGATGGCAGCATAAAATCTCCAAAATTATCCAAATCTCCAAGTTGGGATGCCCTGGTCAGATGTCAGGCAGGGTGCGGGGAACCTAGCTCCCTGTTTGACATCTGGCAAGAGGGGAGGCAGAGAATCCCCTGGTTGTGACTCTCTGTTCCTCATTGGTCAATTGTCAAGTGGGGTGCAGGAAATCCAGCCAACACTGAATTGTTTCATGAAATTGATCAGACTGTCTTTTCCCCATGTCTCTTTTACTTCAGCTCACTCTAGCCCAGGATGATATTGATCAAGGTAGTGGGGTTCATCAAGCGATTCAGTGACGTGATGGTGGCCTGACTAAACAAAGTCATGTGCCAGGATGGTGACAATGAACAAATGATAATTGTGTGTTGTGGACTGCTTCAAAGATCTTTCCTATGATTTCCCTGGATATATTCCAGGCTGCATTTACTCAATAGCAAAACAAGGTGCCTGAATGACCATATGCAGCTGCTTGGCGAGGTGATAGGGGGTACGGTGTCATCAATATACTGATGACACCCAACTGTAACTCTTTTTCAACAGACCCAAGCCCGACAGTCTTGGTACTTACTCGGTGCCTGGCGGCTGTGAGGGATTGGATGAGGGCTAACCGACTGCGGCTGAATCCTGACAAGACGGAGGTGATGTTAGTGGGTAAGGTGATGGAATTGGTGGCCCCCATAATTGATGGGGTCTGTCCTCCATTGACCTCCCAGGTACAGAGTCTAGGGGTGCTCCTCGATGCGCAGCTCCACCTGGATCTCCAGGTAGAGGCTCTGGTGAGGAGTGCTTTCTGCCAGTTGCATCTGGTGTGACGGCTTCGGCCATTTGTTTCAGACTCTGACCTGGCCACAGTCATCCATGCTTTCATCACCTCTCGACTAGACTACTGTAACGCGCTCTGCGTGGGACTACCCTTGGTGACGGCTCGGAAATTGCAGCTGGTGCAGAATGTGGTTGCCCGTCTCCTAGTGGGACTGGGCTGCCGGGAGCATATTACACCAGTGCTCTGCTCTCTGCACTGGCTGCTGGCGGTTTTCCGGGTCCGATTCAAGAAGTTGGTTTTAACCTATAAAGCCCTAAACGGTCTAGGCCCTACCTATCTGCGAAACGGCCTTACTTCCCGTGTCCTGGATAGGCCCCTGTGGTCGTCTGGGGATGCTCTGCTTGAGGTCCCCCGAGTTTCTTGGGTGGCCACGCAGGAAAGAGCGTTCTCAGTGGCCACACCGCACCTATGGAACTCCCTTCCGGTGGGGGCCAGGCTGGACCTCCCCTCTTTTCGGAAAAGTTGTAAGACCTGGCTGTTCCGCCAGGCTTTTGGCGGGAGAGAGGGGTGGGGTGGGGGGTTGTTTTATCTGTTTTCTCCTTTTTAATGTGTGTTAACATTAGCCTTCCAGATACGGAATCTGGGGGTGCTCCTCGATGCGCAGCTCCGCCTGGATTCCCAAGTGGAAGCTGTGGTGAGGAGTGCTTTCCGCCAGTTACATCTGGTGCGACGGCTTCGGACGTTTGTTTCAGACTCTGACCTGACCTGGCCACTGTCATCTATGCTTTCATCACCTCTTGACTAGACTACTGTAATGCACTCTACGTGGGGCTACCCATGGTGACGGCTCAGAAATTGCAGCTGGCGCAGAATGTAGCGGCCCGTCTCCTAGTGGGACTGGGCCGCCAGAAGCGTATTACACCAGTGCTCTGCTCTCTGCACTGGCTGCCGGTGGTTTTCCGGGCCCGATTCAAGGTGTTGGTCTTGGCCTATAAAGCCATAAACGTCCTGGGCCCTGCGTATCTGCAAGATCGTCTCACTCACCAGGTTCTGGCTTGGGCCCTGCGGTAGTCCAGGGGTGCCCTACCTGACGTCCCCCGAGTTTTTCGGGTGGGCATGCAGGGGAGGGCATTCTCGGTGACCGCACCATGCCTGTGGAACTCCCTTTCGGTAGAGGCCCGACTGGTCCCGGATCTTCCCTCCTTTCGGAGAAGTTGTAAGACCTGGCTGTTCCATCAGGCATTTGGTGGGGTGGGGAGGGGATGTGTTTCTCTGTTTCCTCCTTTTATTATTATTTTTAATTGTTTTTAATGATTGTAAGCTGCTCCAAGCTGCCTGTGGCAGGAGGGGCGGGGTAACAAGTTTTTATTATTATTATTATTTAATTTTTAAAAAAAGACCTTGTTCTGTTGATTAATACTAGAGTCATTGGGTGTCTTCAGGCGAGATGCTACCCTGCATGGTCACCCATGAGCCACAGATCTGCCCGTCCGACGTTGGAGCATCTGGATGCACACTCCTGTGAGCCTTGGAGCACACTCCTGGAGCACTCCTGGGAAATCCAGGGTGCACCATATGTGCGAGGCAAGCCAAACGTGTGGCCTCCTCGGCCGTGGTAACCATACTGGGAGCTGCCTGTTTGATTTGCTCCCCACATAGTCCATGTGTGGGTGCTCCATGGCAGAGCCATGGGGAGGCCACAACCCCCACCCCCATTGACTTGTTCGTTTTGAAAACACCCTTTGACCATTAGGGCATGTAGCAGTACAAGGGGTTGTTTGTTTATTTATCCAGGCTTCTGTATCGGACTGCAATGACCCCTGAACGTTTGAGAAGACAATGCAAGTATTATAGGCAATAGCTACAGTGCCTTACACTGCTTCCTTCTTTACTGGAAACACTGGCGTTTTCCATTTTATCTTGAGCCCAATTCTGTAACAGTCTGGTCTGTACTGCCTTCTGCATAGTGACGTATGTGGCAAGTGATGCTAGTGACCACCTCCTGAATAAGATCATGGATGGTGATTGTTTTGTTAGCCATCGACCTCGCATTAAGCAGCATCAGCAACAGATGGAGGCTCCAGTGATCTCAACCCCCAAATATCCCAAGACTGGGGTGGGTGAGAGGGAGAGGAAACCAGGGGAGCAGATACCAGGTGCCTACCCCTGTACCCATGATGATAGTCTCTTCCCCCTTCCCCCAGACATACCTATCCATGCCCAACACGACCCCAATTAGTTCCACAGCTACCCCAAACACTCCACCCCAAGGAGATTCCTCCCTTCCCCGACTCCACAAAGCTAGAGGGCACACCTTGAGCAGACGTCCCCGGAGAGTTATTGGCCAGGGAGGCAGGCAGGAAACCCTCCCACCTTTTCTCCCTGTACCCACCCTTTCATAAGGGGGGCCATGGCACTCCCTCCCACCCACTTCCTCAGTGCCTGAACCCACTCTCACAGGGGGGCCAGAACACTCCCTCACCATTCCCCACTCACACCCCACAAAAGCATTTAAAACAACAACAACAAAAATCTCACATCCCTCTAAATACCATTAAAAGAGCAGACAAAGAGGGAAGACCCAACCTCTGGCTGCTGAACAGCTTCCAAATGGCGGGTAGCCTTTGGCATCTGTCTTGGCAGCAGCCACCTGCAGAGTCTGGAGTCCTTTTAACAGCCAGAGGGGTGGGAGGAGACAGAGTAGCCTCAGCTGTCAACAGGCCAGGCCAAGCCCCTCCAGCAGCAGCCTTCCAATCTGATACTCCTTTTGATTTTACTTGGCATTTCTTGTTGCCTGTCTGGGATCACAGGATTATATTTAAGTCCTCAAAATAGGGTCTTGCAGGCAAAAGGGCTGGGAACCACTGATTTAAAATCTGAATACATTTGAAGCAGCTCTCTGAAATTATAGCTCTGACAGATGGTGTTAGAAATGTTGCTATGTAAGTGACGGGGACTGAGGAGATCCAAGACATTTTTGTGAAGTTTTATAAAAATATTTATACATCTACAAATCCAGAACCTAGGGAGATAAAAAAAATATATAGAAAAACTAGAAATCCCCAAGCTGAATGGAGCTCAAAACAATTTTCTAAATGCCCTAATAACAACTGAAGAAGTATCCAAAGTAATAAAAAATTTAAAGAGAAACAAAGCTAATGGTCCAGATGGATTCCCCGCTGAATTTTATCAAACATACAGCACAATTTTAGTCCCACATCTGACAGAGGTATATAATGAGATTATACAATCAGGAAAAATGCCACCCACGTTTTACGAAGCGCAAATTACATTAATACCCAAGCCTGGAAGGCCTCAGAACCAATGTGGGAGTTATCGCCCCATATCCCTCCTGAATAATGATTTCAAAATCTTCTCTAAGGTACTTGCAAATAGGTTAGCAGGGATTGTAGGAGAAATCATACACCCGGACCAAACAGGTTTTATACCCAGAAGACAAGGGGTGGACAATATAAGAAAGGTGGTGAATTTGATTTATGCACAGAAGGAAGATTCATTAACATCAAACTCCATGATAATAGCAGCAGATGCTGAAAAAGCTTTTGATTTTTTAGAAATTAATTTTTTGCTCGAAATATTAAAAAAGGTAGGAGTGGGGGGTAATTTCCTCAAATGGATCAAAGCAATATATGCACAACCCAAATCACAGCTAAGAATTAATGGAGAGTTATCAGACATATTTAAAACACAAAGAGGGACCAGGCAGGGATGTCCTTTATCCCCGTTATTATTTGATTTGGCAATAGAGGGGTTAGCAGTAGCAATACGCCAAAATAAAGCAATAAAAGGGATAAAGATAGGAGAGAGAGAATATAAGCTGGCATTATTTGCCGATGACTTAATCCTATTTTTAAGAGATCCGCAACAAACACTATCAGAACTAATGCAGACTATAGAAGATTTTGGAAAAGTATCAGGATATAAAATAAACAAGGATAAATCACAAGCACTGATTTTTGCAAAGAACAAAAAAGAGTTAGAAGACATAAAAAAAAAGAGCCCATTTCCAGAAAAATCGCAGGGAATCAAATACCTGGGGGTAACACTTACAAAATGTTGCAAAGAACTATACAGAGCTAATTTCCCAGAATTATTAACGAAGGTGAAGGAAGACTTTGAAAAATGGAAACATTTGGAGTGTTCATGGTCAGGTAGAATCAATTTATTTAAAATGATAGTCCTTCCCAAATTTATATACAAATTTATGGCACTTCCAATAAAACTACCCAATTCGTTCTTCAAACAGATAGATGAGCTGGTGAGAGACTTGATTTGGAGGGGGAAAAAACCGCGCATTAAAAAAGAGACTATGTTCACTACAAAGGAAAAAGGGGGGTTAAATACCCCAGATATTAAACTATATTACAAAGCAGCAGTACTGGGAGCGATACAGCATTGGTATCAAAATCCAAAAATACCAGAATGGAACTCAATTGAAAAAGTCATGACAGAATCGGTATCTCTAGCTGACGTGTTGGTGGATGAAGGTAAACTTACAAGCGAGGGGGCAAGAGACCACCCCTTCGCAAAACAATTGATAACAGTTTGGGAAGAAATAGTTAGGAAATTGGGGATAAAAAAACAGGCATCACCATACTCACCTATTAATTGAAGGAACATGAGAGAATGGCAGGTAGCATATAAATTGATAGAGCAGTTAGAAGGAAAAGGTATCAAGAGAGCATCGCAATTATTTGAGAAAGACAAATTTAAATCACTAAAAGACCTAGAAAAAATAATCCAGTCCAAAATCAATCTATTCCAGTACTTACAATTGAGAAGTGTATTTCTTGAACCAAGGTTGAAAGCTAGCTTTTCAAGGGAGCCCACAGAAATAGAAAAAACGTTATTTGGCATGACGGGGAATAGGGGGAAGCTTTCTAGAATATACAAGGATCTAAAGGAAATAATATACCCACCTAGACACACATACATACTAAAGTGGGAAAAAGATCTAAACAGAGAACTTACAGAACAGGAGAGAGATAGCATTTGGAACCATATGCACAAATGTTCATCAGCATTAGAGGTCAGGGAAATACAAATAAAAGCTACAACAAGATTTTATTTAATGCCAGCCCAACTTAAATATGGAGGATCTGGAAGCAATAAAGGGATATGTTGGAAAGGATGTGGCCAACCAGCAGATTTGAAACACTGCTTGTGGGAGTGTACATATATAAATAGATTTTGGTATAAAGTTTGGAAAATATTGAATAAGGTAAATAAAGGTGTGGTCCCTTTCAGAGTAGAAATAGCGATCTTGGGTTTATACCCGGAAAATTCGACAATAAAAAGACATCAAGATGCCCTGAGAACATTGTGCTTGGCAGCCCTCAGCATTATTGCTAGACATTGGAAGTCGGAGGGGACTCCACCGTTTCAGGAGTGGATCTCGAGACTCTGGTACTTGTTCACCATGGACAAAATGAAAAACTATTTAAGAAACCAGCCTGAAGAAAACGATGTACAAAAGGAAAAAAGAAAGGAAAAGTCCAAAAATAACTATGAAGCCAAGTGGTTGGCCATTCTGGAAGCCATAGAAGGATTTGAATTACCACAGAATGACAAGACAATGTTATTTGATAAATATTTGTAATAGTTTGTGCCTGGGTAGGGTGGGGGGTGGGAGTTTAAAAGATTTATATTAATTGAAGTAATGTATGTTACACAGTTTGTATGTTTGAACTTAGTTACAAAATAATGTCAAGAATAAGGTGACAGTAACACCACCACATCAGACAGATGGACCAATGCTGTAGCCTAGGTCCAAAAAAAAAGAAGAGAATGTGATAGAATGGGATAACATGGTGTGCAGATGAATAGGGGCTTATTGAAATATACTTAATAAAAACAAATTTAAAAAAAAAAAAAGAAATGTTGCTATGCAAATAAACTTATATTAGATCTAAGATACCTTATTCCTTTGCTGTCTTGATTTGTTAGTGAAGATATGTTTAAACACCACCTGCTTATTCCCAGGCCATCTTCCTATCCTGTTTAATTCTGTAGTCGGATCTTAATGCTGAACATCCTAGTTGTTTTTACGATGATGCAGAGGCAAGCATAAGATTTTGTCATAATTGTAGGGTGAATAAGAAATAGAATTTGGGCTGTGTAACAAAAAGCTCTTAAATATGCATAAGCCCAAAGTAATAAAAAGCAGAAAAATGAGGATCAAGCAAGATTCTTTTGTAAATAAGTGTGATTGTGTTTCTACATTTGATACAGCATCATAATCCATCATTAAGAAATCATGCTAAAAACAGTGTGCCAAATCTTGTACTTCGGAAAAAATGCAAGTAACTTCTATTGCCTTCAACAGACAGAATTATGGTTATATGTTTGGAGTTGGAGCATTGTGGAAAATAACTTGTGTTTTTTTTTCTCCCCCTCTCCTTTTTAGAATAGTCTGGGTATCCTGTGGTCTGAAAGAGATGACATTAAAACAGCACAGACTTACTTGGAATCTGCAGAGGTTTTGTATAATCAGTACATGAAAGAGGTACGGTGTGTGGTTAATGTTAACATAGTTCATCTTAAATGTAAGCTGCTGTAGTGTTTATTTGTTTTATGGGGCCCCTGTCAAGATTGGGAATTGTGTTACAGTACCAACATGGAATGAAACATGTTCCCTGCCATGAGGACTACATTTTGAGCTTTCACACACTGAGAGGCATTACTTGTTTTGTATAAACTATGAACTGTTTCTGGAAAAACACTGGACTGAAGCCTGGATTTTGGAGCTTCCTCCAGGTAGCCATCATGCTTTTAAAGTGAGATAAGGTGTGGTGCTAACAAGGTAAAATATTGATGGACACTTACTAATTTTGTTGCCAGTGTAACTTAAAATCAGCCTACCCTTATCTTAGCATTTTAGCAAAGTTGTGTTTAAGGCCAGCATTAAAACAGAATGGAATGTGGCTTACTATCCTATACTCCCTATCCCCATCCTAGCATATCAGAAAAGCTATGTGAGGCTTCATGCCATTGTCCTTAGCTGCATTTAAAGAGAAATTATTTCTAGCACATGCTTGCTAGCTTTCCCTTTGATAACTGTGTAACACCGGATGGAGCCAAGTGTGTTTAGTTTTCTTTCCAAAAATGTCCTCTGTGTATTGGGTAGACTTATAACGCACCAAACCCCATATGCATATTAAACAACCTTCTAAATTGTTGACACTGCTGTGCATTGGGCTCTCTTGTGTATTGGCACAAGACAGCTTTTTTTATGGGGAAGGGGGGCGAAGGAAGGGAAACGGAGGGAAAGACAAGGAGTGTAACATTCACAAGGATGCGAGGTCCCAGGTGCATGCGCTTGGCTAAGTTACATCAAGAATGATGGCTGGCTGGTCCGTGTGGTGAGGATATGAGTACACAGACCTCAGGTAACAGACTGTACTGTATGGAGGGTATCAGCAGGAGTTAGGTGAGGGAAGCACGGAGTTGGGGAGGGCAGAGCGGAAGAGGTGGATCTTGAGAAGGGATTTGAAGGTACAAAGGGAGGGGGTGAGGCAGATGTGGGCAGGGAGAGAGTTCCAGGCATGGGGGGCAGCTAGGGAGAAGGGACGAAGGCGGTTAGAGGTTCAGGGGAGGCATGGGAGGGCGAGAGAGGGGACAGGAGGAGCAGAGTTCACGGACTGGAGTATGGAGGGAAATTAGCGCATAGAGGTAGGGGGGAGCAAGGTTGTGAAGAGCTTTATAGGTGAAGACTAGGAGCTTGTACAGGATTCGTTCAGGAAGGGGGAGCCAGTGAAGAGAGGAGAGGAGGGGCTGCACGTGGTCAAAGCAACGAGCTAGGTGGATGACCCTGGCAACAAAGTTTTGGACGGAAATAAGGGGAGAAAGGTGAGAGTGGGGGAGGCCAGTGAGAAGGAAGTTAAAGTAATTGAGGCGAGAGACGACCAGGGCATGAACAAGGGTTTTGGCAGAGGAGGCAGAGAGAAAAGGGCGAATCTTAGCAATGTTACGGAGGGAGAAGTGACAGAATTTGGCAACAGAGTCGATGTAGGGTTTAAAAGAAAGGGGTGAGTCAAAGATGAAGCCTAGGCTATGGGCTTGGGGGACGGGAAGGGTGGTGACCCCATCGATGAGGATCGACAGGGAAGAGGGAGAGGAAGGATGAGGGGGGAAGATAAGGAGTTCAGTTTTAGCCATGTTGAGTTTGAGTTGACATTGAGACATCCAGGTAGAGATGTCAGAGAGAGAGAGCTGGTGAGGCGAGCTTGAACAGATGGAGAGAGAGGGAGTAGAGAGATTTTGGAAGCCATGGGAGGCAGTGAGTTTGCCTAGGGACAGGGTATAGATAGAGAAGCGGGCCAAGGACAGAGCCTTGGGGAACACCAACCGAGAGTGGAAGGGAGGAGGAGGAGGTGGAGTTGGCAAGAGACATATTGAAGGAGTGGTCAGAGAGGTAGGAGGACCCAATCTAAGAATTTTTTTCTTAGACCAGCTAGTTTTGGCAATGACTTCCAAAGGTTAATTGTTATGTGAAAAATACTTAATCAGGCTGTTGGATAATTTCGTTGGGGGACCAGCAGTTCTGTTCTGTTATGAAAAGGAATAACAGCTTCAGATTTGCTTAAGTTTCACCACATCACTGAGGATTTTGTAAACCTCTATCATATCACTCGTCAGTTGTCTCTTTTTGAGCTGAAGAGCCCTAATCTTTTCAGATTCTCCTCTAAGGGAATCCGTTTCGTCTGTCTGATCACCCTTACCCTTCCATGTACTTTTTCCAGGTTTCCTAGATCCTTTTTGAGATGGGGTGGCCAGAAATGTCACCCTAAACTCATGCACAGAAGGCATTTGACTCAACAAGCGATTCTAAGGAGCGGGACAAAATTTATGAAACAAGGGAAAGTCTTGGTAAATTATAAACCAATGACAACGGATTTCTGTGGAAATCCAGTTAACAACAAACTGGAATCACACAACCATAAAACAGCACGCCAACACGTAGGAGTACGTTACGCCCATGCAGCAAGCTCCACTTTCTCAAAACCAAAGCCGTGGATGTTTCCTGCATAATGAACGCACGTTGTGTGATCCTGAGCACCTAACAGGCAACCATGAAAGCACCCACTCAGGGGGTTAACATGTCATTTAACACCCTGCCTTAGTGCTTCCTCTTGGCTTTAGTGGCCAAAACAAGATACAAGAGAAATAGTGTTAAAAAAACACTGGCTAATTGCTTTCTTAGAATTTGAACATCTTCACTTGAAATTGTTAAGCTGTACTATTGTATGTCGCATCTCCTTGTTGTTATGCAATGGCAATAGGGGTGTGCAGAAGGCACATAATTTTTTTGTTTTAGCTTACAAAAAAACCTTTTTTCCATTTTTTTTTGTAAAGGACTCTTAACGTTTTTGTTTTTATTTTTCTTTTCATTTTTAAAAAGTCACCGTGCATGCGCAGAATGGCCACTGAGGCCATTCTGTGTATCTGTGGCCCTTTTTCAAAATGCCGCTGGCAGTGTTAGTGTCATTTTGGAAAAGGATGCACGTGCGTAGAATGGCCCCAGCTGCCATTTTGCACGGGCACAGTGATTTAATTTAATTTTTTATTTCTAAAATGAAAAAATAAAAATGAAAACGAATTAAATCAAAGGAATGTTTGCTTATTCATTGTTTTGTTACCTTGGTTATGAAAACAAATGGGGCTCCATTCATTTTTCTCTGAACATGTGTTTTGCAACTGAAGGCTAGGCTGCTGCAGTGTGCTTTAAATGGGGCTACCCTTGATGACTACAGAAGCTGTAGCTGGTGCAGAATGTGGTGGCCGAGTTGCTTTCTGTGGGGTTATTGGCTACATAAATCTGCCGAGATTAAGTAGTTCCCATGTGGGGAGGGTATGGCGGTTCATCACCTGTTGATGCCAGAGTGCAATTACTGACTGGTCTGTAACTTCCCATTTCTAGGGAAAGTGATTGAGAAGGCCATGGTAGTACAGCTACAGCAGCATTTGAACTTCAGTTATACTTCGGGGACATTCTATTCTGGGTTCTGGCCTCCCTGTGGAGTGTAAAGTCTCCTTGAGCACCCATTGTTTAATGTTTCTGCAACTGCAGGCCAGGGCCTGTCAGAACATTCCAACATTAGGTAGACACAGCACATGCCAGCGTGATGAATGATCTGCTGATGATCTTATATCAAGGGCAGCGGGCCATATTGGTCATTCAGCATTCATTACGATTGATCATGGGCTACTGATGGCTGAGGAATGTCATTGGTACGGCGAGAGCTGCTGGTCAGTGGTTTTGAACCATACCTACAAGAGTGGAGTCACAGTGGTGATGGAGGTTATGCGTCTTCCCCAAGAGACTTGAAATATGACATCACCAACGATTTTATCCTATTGCTCATGTCCATTGCATATATGCAACCGGGCTTAGTACCATCCGTATGCTGCTGATACCCAATTATATCTTTTGCCTTGTGAGCCCTGTCTCTGTCCTGGAAGAATGCCTGAACGAGATGCATTGGAGCTACCTCATGCTCAATCCAGGGAAGATTGGAGTTATGCTAGTGGGGAGGGGCAGCTGATATGAGGACGCCCTATTTCCCAGGGGGCCCTGCATGTTGTGCAGGTCTGGGTGGAGGTAGTGGAGCAGGCAGAGAAGCTGGGCGTTCTTTGTGACCACTCTCTTTCCATGAAAACTCAGTTATTGGATGTAGTTCAAAGATTTTTTTTTTTCAACTGCACAATTTGTGTAAGCTATGCCCATATTTATCCCATACTGACCTTGCCACAGTGACCCGTGCCCTGGTGACCACAAGGCTTGATTTCCCTTTAACTCCCTTTTCTGTGTGCTTGCAGTGGTGCTTCTCCATTGCTTGCAGCTTGTTCAGAATGTGGCATGGCTGTGTACCGGTCTGGGCATTTGTGATCATATTATGCCCACCCTGCATTCTTTTCATTGGCTGCCTGTAGAGTAGTGGGTTGAATTAAAATTGCACTGCTGGTTTTTAAGGGCCTGAACAGTATAGGCGGTGGCTCTATTCAAAATCTGCTCCTGGAACGATAACCTACCAGCTATTGGGTAGCCCGTCGGGTCGCATTCAGGTACCAGTTAGTGTCCAAATGTGACCAGGGTGAGTAGGACACCCTAAATCCGATGGTGTGCCTGACTGACTGGGTACCCGGTTGCAGCTCTAGTCAGTAGGTGGTTGGGACTTCACTGTGCTGAGTCCTTCAGTGGTGGGCTTACTCCCTCCAGATGTTCGTCTCAGTTCTTCCCACTTCGCCTTCGAAAAGCACCTGAAAACGTCTTTGTTCTCCATGTGCTTTTAGAGGATCCACTGCTAGTCCCCTGTTATGTATTTTTTCCTTCCCTTTTAAATTATTTTAATGGATCTTATGTGGATTTTAAGTTGTTACGGTGTGTTGTATTTTTAATGTTGTGAAGTGCTTCAGGCACCATCCAGTGGAAGGCGCTATACAAATAAAAGGTATTTTATTGCTAGGCACACTTGTGACACCAAGTTACAGTGCTACTGAGAGCGGAATAGTTAACTATGAATGAGGGTGAGCAATTATTTTAGAAAGAGGCATGTAGGAGAGGTGCATACCAAAACTGGTGTTTAAAGTTGGTAGAAAAATTAGGTATCTTGTTTATCTTAAAACCTCTTTTAGGCTTAATGGAGTGTCGTACACTCAGAAGTTCTGAGAAAAATCAGCTTTCCAGTCTGCTGAATTTGGAATTAAAAGATGCATATTGTTTGCAAGTTTGTGTGTGTGTATGTCAGAGAGCAGCCAGCAGAGGGTGCATCATCTTTTACATAAATGAGAGCACATTTGCTTTTGTCCTGTGTATGAGATGGATGAGAGAAGTTGAGATGATCCAATCTTTTGAACCAGCTGCTTTTGGTTAGTGTGTGCGAGCTCTTATGCTTTTCAGAGCTCTTCCTCAGGCAGCAATACAACTGAACTAAATACAGATGGACTGAGTTTGATTAGTAGATGACAGCTAGTAGTCACTTCAACAAAATTAGGGGGTTGCTGAAAGATAGCTATTTGAAAAGAAAAGGTCATCCAGGCCTGTCGGTCACTAACTGTCATATCCCAATGAAACCTAGCCTGTTTGTGATCTCCTTCATTCCTGCCTGTGGAAGGGCTCTGTGAAGCCCTTCACAGGGGCACAACAGAAGTTGGTCTGCTGAAATGTATCCTGTTAATGATTTTTTCTCTTCTCTCAATAAATTTTATGTATACTGTATTGAATGTACATTGTGCTCTGTTGCAGAATGGGAACCCCCCACTTGATCCCAATGAACACTTCATGGCAGAAGAAGAAAGGCTTACAGATCAAGAGAGATCCAAAAGGTGGGTGTTGACTAGGCATAGGCTTGAGATGGGAGTGGTGGGACACATGTACAAAAATGAAATCTAAAGTAAGCCTCACTTGTCTCCCCAGATTTGAGAAGGCCTATACCCATACGCTGTATTACCTGGCCCAAGTCTATCAACACCTGGAAATGATTGAGAAGGCTGCTCAGTATTGCCATACTACCCTGAAACGACAGCTTGAGTACAGTGGCTACTATCCAGTCGAATGGGCTCTCAATGCTGCTACCTTGTCACAATATTATCTCACAAAGGTAACCATTGACATGTTTCTCTGCTAGGTTTAATTTAGTGACTACAAAGTCAGAGCTGCTGTTTGAGCAGCTCATTGAGATAGCAATGTCTTTTGAATTTTAAAGAGATCTTCCTTTTTTATTGACAAGTTGTCCCTGGACTGTTGTCAATCATCATCTGCTTCAAGGGAGTGCAGTGATTGACTTTAGGCAGCATGCCACCATTGGGTAGTGCAAATTGTACAAAGATAGGTTTAAGAAAAAAGGCCTAGAGGACAGATGAACTCTGTGAGAGGACTCAATAGAGGAATGGGGTACTTATAAATAACATTGTTCTTTAACAAGTCGCTCTGAGTTCCAGCTTTTTAATTAACCTTCGTCCTTATCATCTTTTACTACTTAGCTCTTGCATTGCCCAAGTAAAGAAGTTGAAGGTTGTCTTGCATTGTACCCATTAAGTGCAAAGCGAAAGTAAAAATTGAAATAGAAAGCAGTCAGTCTTTGCACGTTGTCACCACTTGGTTTCTCGCACCCATGACTCACAGCGATGTACGGGCAGGTAGCAGTACGCAGTTTTATTGAGGTCTCACCTGCCATTGTGTTGGCAATCCCTCTTGGTTCGCATAAAACCCCCAGTCAAACCTGTGCCTCTTTTACCCCCTCTCTAGCATCTCCTGCATTACCATATAGTGGGGATTGAAAACATTCCCGCTCACCAGGGCCCTCTGCACTTTTCCGAGTGTCCAAACCTCATATAGGACAACAAGCTCTCCATCAGTCGGTTCACGTTCCATGTATCCCGAGTCACTTGTGTCCCCCAAGAGATTCATCTCCACCGTCCAATCAAGACACTCCTAGTGGCCCTGCGGGTGCCCTCTTGCTATCATCAGGGCAGTGATGAGGAAAAATGGCAGGGAAGGTCCAGCCTCCTTTAGTGACTGCCCTACTTCTGGCAGTGCACAAACATACAGAAAAGTCATGGACGTGTTCGCATCTCTCCTCTTCTCTGTGGTTTCCACCCTTCTGTTCTGCTGAACCCCACTGAGTGCATGTGCCACTCTCTGAGCGCTTAGGCTGCCTCAGAGAATGGGTCTGATGGTTCTCTCTGTCCATCAGGCTTCACCAGATGTCAGCAAAGGCCAGGGTATCCATCACACTTACCCCCCCATAACTTCTTCAGGCCTCATACCCTAGGCAGCCTCAGCACCCACAGACAAAAGTTGAAGCCATTGTTCTTTCCCGGGCAAACAATCTGCAGCAATAGCTTTCTATTGCATAATGACCCCTCATGCTCATTGCAAGCAAAAACTTGCTTTCAAAAGATAAGGAAAATATAAGAGTAGCTTGTAACCAATGGGCAACTCTGCTTCCACATACATTTTGAGCACAATACGTTGTAGGGCTTTTCAGCCCGGCTCAGCTCCTCCTCCCTTGCTCAGGAACCAGACAGAAGGCTTGAGGTGATGCCAATAAGAAAGTAAGTTTATTTAAAGACAAGGCTGGAAGATACTCTGCTAACAGACCAGGTCTGAAAATCCTGGTTACACACAAGGGAAAGAGAAAGGCGGGTTACAAGGGAGGAGGAGCTGGGCCGGGCTGAAGAGCCCTATAACATATTGGTGTAATGAGTTTCGTTCTCTGAGCTAATCTTGGGACTAATGGAGGGGGTCTGTTACCATGGTAACCTTCACTGCCTTGCAGATCCCCCCACTTGTCCATTTATTATTATTATTATTATTATTANCAAAGGCAGGCTCTCGCTCAAGCTGTGGCTGGGATAGTGAGGTACAGCACACCGCGGAGGCAGCTCTTGCTTTGGTGCCATGCTCCTGCCTACCTCCGGCGACAACAGACCCTGCTGGGGAGGATCGAAGCTGTGCAAGGGGAACTGATGCATGTTGAGAGGTAGCTTCAGTCACCACAGTGATCCTCAGGGCTGTACCCACCGAGAGGCTGGTCTGGGTCAAGGAGAAAAACACAGAGTGGTAGGAGAACATGCTGTCCTTGTGGGAAGACACCGAGAGGGCTGCAAACCTTAGGATGTCCCATCGCCTCATCTTTCAGGTATCTGAGATCCTCAGGCCACAACTGGAGAAATTGAACACAGTGCTACGGTCGTCCATCCCTGTGGAGAAGCGCGTGGCCATCACCATTTCAAAGCTCACCACTCCAGACTCCTGCCACTCTGTTGCCCAGCAATTTAACATTTGAACTCCGCAGTGAGCACCATAGTTGTGGAGGCTTGCACAGCGATTATTGAAGTGCTGCTGGATCGGGTGGTGCAGTTGGCTAACCTTGCAGTGGTGATGGAAGACTTTCAGCAGGATGGGCTCTTGAACTGTATAGGGGTGATAGATAGGAGCCATATTGCCATCCTCTACCCACTGTGTAGCAAAAACAGGGACTTCTTGAATTGCAAGGGGTTCTTTTCCATGGTTGTCTAGGCTGTAGTGGACCACTGTGCCTGCTTCGTGGATGTAGTGGCCGGGTGGTCTGAGAAGAAACATGATGCCTGCATCTTTCCTCAGTCTTCCTTCTTTGTCCACATGCACACCAGAGGTTTTGGACCCTTAACAGAAACATGCATTGTGGGGGATGTTCATGAGTCCTGCTGTTCCTGGGGATCCTGCCTACCCACAGAAACCATGGCTTATGAAGGCCTTTAGCGTTGCCCACACATCCAAGCAACGTTACTTCAACCAACATCTTGGTGCCACCTACTCTGTTATAGAGAGACCTTTTGGCCTTCTAAAGCAGTGCTGGAGATGAGTAGCTGCTAGGATTGATTTCCAGGTGGAGACTGCTCCCCTGCTAACAGCCCCTGCCTGTGTTCTCCATAACATCTGTGAGACAGGAGGGGCTGTGTTGGAGAACCCTTCCCCAGTTGACTTTACTAAGCCAGTGCCCCTGTTCCAGGAACAGGTGAACAGAGCTGAGTGGCACGTAGCTGGAGAGATCTGGGATGCCTTGTGCCAGCAGACCACCAGCAAGGCTAGCCAAAACTTCTACCATCAGTGACCGTTTAATGAGCGTCGGTGAACTATTTCAAGTATCTTTTTGTGTTCTCAATTAAACCTTTAAAAATGTTTCCTGAGTCTCACTGTCTTCGTCTGGCCTGACCAGCCTCACTCCCAGCACCAGGACAGCGTACTTTCCTATCAGGGGTCCCCACCCTTCAGCCCGTGCTATTTCCCACCCTTTCCTTTCCCTGTGGATTCCCAATTGGCATTCATGGGCTAGTCGGCTGCAGGCATGAACCTCTGTGTTTCCCTATTGGCATTTGCATGCCAGCCAGGTCTGGGAATGGCAGTAGGAAGTACAGGCATGCTGCTGGCTACTATGCCCTCTAGTGCAAGTGCATCCAACCCCAAGCCCCCAACGCATCTGATTGCTATTCTGTACTGTCATTCTTCAAGATCTCCCCTTGTCTCCCCAAAAGTTTCTCCTTTCCCAGAAGAAACATGGAAACCATGGATTATGAAAAATTAAATCTCTTTTTTCTTCAGCTATTTATCTGTTCAAGAACTTTATTTAAAAAATAAGTAATGGAAGAAAAATTCAAGAACTTTATTTTAAAGAAACTTTTACTATTTCTTCGTGCACCTGCCCCTTTTGGGGGCAGCTGGGTGTGCTCGCTTGGGTGATGGGACTGGCAGGGGGACTTCTTCCTGATCCTCCTCCTGCAGATCTGCCTGTGGAGGAGTGTTCATGGGAGGTGTACTGGAATAACTGGTGGCAGGGGAGGCGTGACTAGCCCAGGAATTATTGACCAGCATGAGTGTTAGGGTAGGGGGGGTTAGGAAGAGAGGAAGATGGTACCCTGCAACTCAATTGCCCTCGTCTAGATCCAAAACCCGGGCCGGTGTGGGCAATCCCTTTTACGGATGGGAAGACACCCCTCAGGTTCATATAGGGCCCAAAACCTCTGCACGAGAGACGTGGCCTATGTCATCATAGGGGGGGGAACCAGCAAGGCCCTGAGGATTGCCCCCACCGTCCGTGGGGCTGTAAACACAGCACCTATCCCCACTGTCGTCACACACACAC
>QEPC01010396.1:1847424-1876797 GCA_003113815.1 Sphenodon punctatus
TGGATGTTTTAGACTGTTTTTATTATGTTTTTATGGTTGTAAGCCGCCCCGGGCTGCTTTTGCAGGAGGGGCGGGGTATAAATTCCCTAAATAAATAAATAAATATAGGTGGCTTTGAATCTGTGCCCACATCTTGGCCGTCTCCTTGCTCACTCACTCTGTTTTGCTGTCTGCCTGCTCAGATTGATACCAGAGGCAGGCCCAGTGCCCATCCTGTTGCTGGCGATCCAGGCAGGCCTCAGCAGCAAAGATCTTGCCTTCTGTGATGTTCTGACATACAAACTGCCTATGTTCCATTAATGGCGTTCCGGATCTCGTCCACCTGTTGCGTGGTCTCCCAAGCAGCTCCTTTGCCAAATCCTCCCTGCACCACCGGTTGCAGATCCTGGTTCTGCTGGGGGTTCTGTCCATGCCCATTGTTCTGGCAGACATGTAGCAAGGCAACAAGGAAAGCCATTAGTTAGTCTGACCCATCCACCTTCGTGCCCCAGAGTTTCAGCCTCCGCCTGCTTTTCCTGACTAATGTATTAGCAGAATCCCAGTGCCATGCAGTTCTCCTCCTCCCATCATGGTGCCCCCACCACCGGCCCCCCATTACACCATGGTGCTTTCCCCTACCTCCAGGTTCCAATACTGTGCTTTTAAGTGCTATGCCACACCTTTCATGTACTACCGTTCCTGTCTTGTGGCGCTGTATCCCAGGGATTTTTCTGCTGCTTCTCCATGTCCTCCTGGCCACCTGTCAACACAGTAAACCAAGGTTTAGAGAGCCAGTGTGGCATAGCACTTAAGAGCACAGTACTGGAACCTGGAGGTAGGGGGAGGCCTCCGGTTCAAGACTCACCTTAGCCATGAACCCACTGGGTGACCTTGGGTCCATCACATATCTCTCAGCCTAACCTACCTCACAGGGTTATTGTGAGGATTACTAGTTGAGTTCATTAGTTTAATGTTAATGGTTAAATGCTGATTGTTAAGGTTAATAAGTTGAAATGTGAGCCACCCTGAGCCAAGAGAAAGGGGTGGGATACAAATTGAAATGCATAGATAATAAATAAACAATGAATAATATAATTAGATAATAAACAGAAACGTTTATCATGCAGTTGTGTAAATGCAATCCCCTCCCTCACGTGCATTAACTTATCATTCTCCTCCACCACAAAGGTGGCATCTGGGTCCTCCGAGGAGCCACCAGAGATTCTGATGGAGGGCATGAACAGGGGCTGGTTCTCGCGCTCAAGGGGATACACCATGAGTCATGGTTCTCTGTGTCCACATCCACTTGTGCTGGCTGTAGTGCAGGGATGGGCCTAAAAGGATGTCTGCCAGAGGTCAAGGCTTCCATGGTGGGAACAGTTGCAGCAGGAGTGGGCAGTGGGAAAGCTATATCCACCTGCATCTGGCCCCTGGTGAAAGCGCAGCCATACAGGCGGGATGCCATGATAGCTCCAGGAGCTTGTAGTAGGGCTATGTTTGCCTCCCATGGCCGGAGGCAAAGTCATTGTCCTGTATTTCTTTGTGTCTGTACCTTGGGTCCTTGGCCCCCGTTGCCGGCATTGGTTCATGTCCCTGGTGTAACCCCACTGCGCCATTTGGACTGAGATCTCCTGGAAGACCACCTTATTCCTATGGCAGTTCACCAGTGCATATTGGACCTTCCGCTCCCGCCTAGAGCGATGAAGGTCTTGGTCTCTTCCTCGGTCCAGGGCAGCGTTGGCAGGCGGATCAGTAGGCAGACTGCGATTGCTGCAATTTGCATGGTGGTGGTAGCAGTATTGGTTGTTATCTGGCTGTTTGTATTAGTCATGGCCCTGGCAATGGTAAACCTCCACGAGTTTTTCCTCGGAATGCAACAGCTTGGAAAGATCAAACATCAGGCACATGCTGCAAACCAAGACAAGCTGGGAGAACGCATGTTTAAAATTGGTGCGTTGGGATTTTAAGGCAGATATTACATGTGTACCAGCGAGAGCTGAGAGAGGGGCATGAAGTGGTCACTCTTTGGAATGCTCTAGGCTGTTCACCCACAACTCTATGGTGCTGGTGGACCTGTAAACACACACTGCATGCAACCTAATTGAGGGGATGCCCATGGATGAGTGCACATTATCCCACATGGTGGGCTCTGCATGCTACAGGGCCCTGCCATGAGTGGGGGCTGTGTTGCCAGTGGGGGTGATAACATAATAAACAGGCAGGTAGACACCCCAGTGGCGTAGCTACCGTGGCGCGGGGGGGTGCTTTTGCACCAGGCCCTGCCCTGGGGGGGTGGGCCGTAGGCAGGGCTGGCCCCCTCACCTGTGGCAACAGTGGTGGTAGCGGGAGGGGTGAGGGAGGCGGGAGCATGGAGGAGGTGGCTGGGAAAAAAATCCTATTTGCTCCCAGCTGTTGACCGGCTCTTTTCCCGGCTGCTGACTCCTCCGCGCTGCATCTCCCTTGCCCCTCCTACTGCTGCTGCCGCTGCCACAGCCAGGTGAGAATGCAGCCTAAGTTCTTCTGCTGCCTCCCCTCCCTGGATCCAGTCGTTATCCCTCTCCTGCCTCTGCCTCCTAGTAGTGCTGCAAGAGCAGCAGCAGCGGGACATGATCGGGGAGATAAAGGTGTTTGTTTACAAATAACTCCTGTCCCTATGAGTGATCAGAAGGTTGCTACCTTGTAAAGAAGGTTTTTTGAGATGGCGCCTAACATTATCACAAGTGGGTTGTGCATGCTCACCCTAGTCAAATAATAGACCACATGATGATCTCGAGCTCCTCTAGTATAAAAAGCACTCTTCCCCCCTCAGAATGACAGTTCCTTCCAACCCTTTGTAGGAATATAAGAAAAAAATTCCATGCGAGACTGGAAGGGTGGGTGTTGTGAGAATGTTCGGCGCCATCTCAAAGAACCTTGTTTACAAGGTAGCAACCTTCTGTTCTTCTTCGAGTGGCTCCTCACATGCTATTTTTACATGGCTCCACTGGGTGGGGGAGGTGCGTGGACACACCAGTGCATGGACAGGGCATGCACACGGCTGTACATGCATCCCCACTCACCCCCCCCACTCGTCCCCACTCACGGAGCAACCACTGTTTCCCCCAGTTGCTCCGTGCGTGGGGACGAGTTGGGGGTGGTGGTGAGTGGGGATGCGTGTTAGGTGGGTGTGCATGCACCCACACACACCATGGGCACGTGCACCACATTGTTCACATGAGGCTCCCCCACCCATGAACACACAGACATTTACATGTTCATGGGTGGGAGAGGCCCGTGTAAAAAGGGTCGCATTCTCACAGCTGTCTTATTTATGCTATCTTAGGTAGAAATTTAGGCTGTAAAGCAATATCTATTCTATCTTGGAAAATAAATTGCAAATATGGTTCTGAGATTATTATGGCTGCTATTTCACTAACTTTTCTTAATGAAGTTATTGCTAACAGGAATATTGTCTTTAAATCCGCACCCCATAACCAGTTCATTTGCGCCTCCCATATAATCAATTCACTCAAATCAGTATGAATTGATTATATGGGGGCAGGGCCACAAATGAACTGGTTATTGGGTGGAGGCAGCATGAACTAATTGTGGGGTGTCTGGTGTGTTTGATAGCAGCACCTCTGGACTGGTCACACCGCATGCATTCACAAGGCACAGGCGGCACCGGCAGCAAGAAGCAACAGGCCGTGGAGGCCAGAGTGGCTAAGCTCACTCCCCTCCCCCAGTAAGGCAGTGGACACAGTCAGTCTCTCTGTGCTTGCCTCACTGCCCGCCCAGCTGCCCCTGCAGTGGAACCACTCCTGAGGAATGGTCGTAGATGCTCGGCTGGGGAGGTGGGAAGCATTGGGAGGCCATGCTTGTCTATGGCCACAGTTATAACTCCTAGCCGCTGGGTTTTGTATATTTAGAAACTGTCAGCAGACCCTGCCCCATCCCTTAAGCCCTGCCCCATCCCTTAAGCTCCACCCACTTTGAGTTTTCGGAGCGCGTGAATGTTTGCACACGCGCACATTAGGGGCTTGAGCCCAGGCCCTTCTCAACCTTGCTACGCCCCTGAGACACCCACCTGGTGTGAACTATTCACTAACCCCTGTGGCTTATCATTGGTCTTGTCATCTTACTGACTGTCTTGGCTCTTTTTTTTTAGTTCACTAGACTAGATCAAGCACTAAACTACTCGCATTACTTCTGGAAATACCAAGCTTTAAAACTTCCAGAATATTGTCACTCTGCTGGCCATACTGAAGTCCTGCTTTGAGGAAGGGTCTCTGAATTAACATTATTTTATTACACCCATTAAGAGACTTAAATATTTGACACATGCAACCTACAGTAGAAGTATCAACAGGCATGTTAAGGGGGTTAATGAAATTCCAGCAAAGCTACTGTAGGCCAGCAACAACTCTCTTTGGAGTCAACTACAATGCTGCAGGGAAGATTAGGGATAGGCATTTATATCTTCTTTGCTTGGGCTAAGAAGTGATGTCAAGGATTTTTTTTTCTGTGGGTGCAGCTTAAGAAAAGTGTATCTTGTAATATGTCCTTGATCTTATAAAACCAGATTCAGATACCTATATTGCAGTGAGTGTTTCCTTTCACTGTGAGTAGTCTCATTGATTTTAATGGGACTACTCATGGAGATAGGTACTGCCTCCTTTAAGGGTGTCAGAACGTGGCTTGTAGTGTTGTTTGTTCTATGTTCAACTTAGTGCTGTAGTGCATCCGACAAAGCAGTCTTTGCCACAGACCTCAGGAAGTGACAGCACACATCAGGACAGAAAGAATTTAGGATGTTCACACTGAGGTCCTGCTATAAAACGCAAGTGCTGCTTCTCTGGGGGTGTTAGCTGAGATAACAGCCTCGCACCAAGCCCCCTATTTTCCATGGTAGATGTTGAAATAGATTTCTGTTCCATGTGTCAAGAGAACATGCCTTTGAACCCCTCCAATTTTCCAGTGTTTCTCATCTTTGCACATTTATTTTGGAACATTGATGTAAAGAACTTGTAGTTAAGTGAAAGCCAGCAGTGTGTTGGCTGTTCATTACCAGTAACTAACATTGCCACATCTTTCCCCCCACAGCAGTGTTTCATGGAGTCCCGGCACTGTTTAGCAGCTGCCAGCGTCATCTTCAGCCAAGCTGGGCAGGCTCCATCTGCAGAGGACAGTAAGTTGTGTTTTTAGGGCTGTTTGGCTTCAGTCACTGGCTGTAATAACTTTGAATAAAGTATTGTTAGCATTGATGTCAAATGGCTCATCTTGAGCTCCTATTCCCTTTATTTAGGTATTCTAGCACAAAGGCAGAGATGTGTAGTACTAAAATTGAACCAATATCTTACATTGCGCACATCGCAATTTCTGAGATCTGCTCTACATACGCTTTTCTCAAAGTGCTTAGGTATTAATTGTGAATGTTTTGGGATCAGTGCCAGAGAAGGTGAGTTGATGGTCTATAAATTCTCATAGATGAGAAGCTGTCAGGTGGATAGTAAGGAAAAGATTGTGAAGGTGTGTTAATGTGACTTTCTCCTTGCCTATACCAGAACAATGGGGACTAAACTTTTCCTCTGCAGAAAAAAAGTTAAATGAAAGCTCTGACACATAACACCACACAGAACATAATGAGTTCAGTGGAACACCTTAATGAGGTGAACTAGGTCATTAAATTAGCCCCAGTCAGAAACCTTGAAAATGACTTTAAATGGAAGTCCCACAGTAGCATTCCCCTTTAAGAGAGCTTGTATTTCGTCACTTGCCATGGGGGCATCTCTCTAGACTCTTTGTATCTAGTTCTAGTCTCCAACCTTGACTTAGAGGTATTTGCTTATTTTGCTACTTTTAAACTGACAAACTCAGGTTGAATTGAGGGACCCAACCACTGGTCCTTAAGAAGAAGCCTCCATTTCTGAATACTCTGGGTCACATAAATCTAGCTATCCTGCAGGCTATCTGCAATATCCTTCCAATCCACCACTTCATGAAAAGTAAACTTTGGCTAACAGTGGTTGAAGCTAAAAAAGACCATTATATGTATGTCAGCCGTGATTTTATGTTCGGCATGCTAAAAAAAATGGGAGTCTGGGAATTTCTTGGAGTGGATAAAAATAATTTATAAATATCCCAAAGCACGATTGTTAATAAACAGAGGTAAGACAGAAAGTTTTTCTTTGGGACGTGGTACCAGACAGGGATGCCCACTGTCCCCGCTCCTGTTCAGTCTTGCAATAGAATCGCTGGCAGCTAAAAACTGGCAAACGTAAACGATCCAGGTGGTGAAGTTTGAGGGTCTGAACTGTAAACTGGCGCTGTATGCAGACGACATGATCTTGGTTTTTTTACAGAATTGGCAACATCACTCCCGGGCCTAACGCAATTATTAGAAACTTTCAGAACCGTATCAGGATATAAAATAAACAAGGAAAAATCCAACACCCTTTTGTTTCATCAAGAAAAAATAACAGAGGGTGAAAGGACTTTCCTCTCGCAATTTAATATACAAAAAGATAAATTAAAATATCTGGGACTAAACTTAACAAAAAAAACCAGTCACCTCTATAAAGAAAACTTTCTGCATTTTATAGAGGATTTCAGAAATAAATCTGAGGAATGGTCATGACTACAAATATCCTGGATGGGGAGCAGGGGCGGATTGGGAAATCAAAGTGACCCGGGAAAATATAGTGTTAGTGGCCCTGTGCCGGCGGCAAAGCCGCCGGCGCGCCGGAAATGGGCTAAGGGGGCGTGGCTTGGGGTGGGCAGAGTGTACCAGATTTGGGGCCTATCGGAGCTGAGTCCCCAGACTCAGATCCTCAGCAGCCTGGCAGGGGTGAGCAGGAGGTTATGGGGGGATGGCAGGGGGGAGACTGCCACTGGTGGGGGTACTGGCCCTCATTTCAGTGCTCTGGCTCCCCAAATCACTCCGTTTCAGTGCTCAGTGGCCCCCAACCAAAAAAATCACTCTGTCCCTTGCTATGCATCCTACAGTAAGGCTTCTTCATTCCTGCATTAGCTGCACTAGTATTACACATGCCCTGTGTTTAGCTTAGCAAAGAGAAGACTAAGGGGAGAATTGATACCAGACTTCAATATCTACATTATTGTATATTAAGGCATCATTCCTTGCACCTGTAGTAATGCTGCACTGGAACACAATTAAGGAACAGCCTTGAAGGAATGCACCCTTTCTGCTAACGCACAGCTGCCTTCTCACACAACATTCCTACCACTCAGGATTAGCTTAGCAAAGGCTAAGGGGAGAATTGATACCAGAATTCCTACCACTCAGGATTATCTTAGCAAAGTGAAGACCAAGGGGAGAATTGATATCAGCAAGGGCGTAGCTACCATAGGGACAGGCAGGAAATTTGGCCCCGGGGCCCACCGTGGCTGGGGGCCCATCCCTATGGCAGCTAAGCCCGCTGCGGCGCTGCGCAGCCGCCTGTCCCATTTTTTAAAAAAAAAAAAAAAACCCGCAAAGTTGCGGCTCAGCTGGGACCCCCTGCCGGCTGATGTTCTTCCCACAGCCTGGGAAGCATCCCTACACTCACTGTGCGAAGCCGTTCTTCGGCTGCGTGCTCCCTCCCTGACTACTTGCAGGCTGCTCCGGAGAGAACTCCGAAGCTTTTTTTTTTAAAAAAAACCAAACCCCTGCCGCAGTGCCTTGCAGCAGAAGGTTGCTGCCTTGTAAAGAAGGTTCAGCGAGATGGCTCCGAACATTCTCACAAATGGGTTTGCACTTGCGCGCCCTTCTCTACCAGTATATATCAAGCTCACTAGTTTAAAAAAATCACCCCGCAACAGTCTCGAGCCCCCCACCCGTATATAAAGCACCTCCTTCCCACTCATAGATACCCAACAGTTCCTTCCAAAGGGGGGGCATTTGTGAGAATGTTCGGCGCCATCTCGAAGAACCTTGTTTACAAGGCAGCAACCTTCTGTTCTTCTTCGAGTGGCTCCTCCCATTCTCACAAATGGGAGAGTACCAAGCCTAGAAACATTTGGGTTCTTTTTATTTATGTTTCATGATTTTTAGGGCCCAGCTCATGATTTTTGAACATTGAGGCATCCTTGGGGTTAGAGATTTGTTTGTGGCATTCTATTCATGCATGTCCTCAAATGCTGCGATTTGGGGGGAGGAATCGTACTGCTCTTCGGGGTGGGGAGTAGAAAACAAGAGAACCTGGGGGAGGGATGTTATAGGCAATTTGCAAGGGGGTGGGAGTAGGGTTGTCACCTATGCAAATGTGTAAGGAACACTTATGAAAAATACATGTTGTAGGACCTGCATTTGCACCTTAGTCATCAATGCAGGCCCTGCAACATGTATTTTTCATAAGCATTCCTTAAATATTTGCGTAAGTGACAACCCTAGTTGCCATCTTTTGCAATCTGATCCTGAGACTCGCATTTGGCCTATAGGAGTCTTGGGGTCAAATGGCAAAAGGTGGCAACCCTAGTGTGGAGTATGAGGGCTAGTTCCCCACTGATCTTCTTCCAGGCCAGGGTGTTTGAGAGGAGGGGCATGAGCAGGTGAAGAAGGTCACAGGTGTTTGCACTGCTAGAACAGAAACCGCAAGCTCCTAAACTTGGTGGAGACAGACTTCTTGGATTCTGGTACATCCTTGTAGTTGGCCTGTACTACCAGTGAGAGAGGTACAGTAACTTAGTTTTAATGCCCATCAGCAAAACTATTGGGAAGCTTGAGCAAACTGTGTATGGTGGGCTGAGGGGAGAGCAGGAAGGTAGACAAGCTTACACGCTAGCAAGTGTCCCTAATGAGACAATTTGGCTTGGCTACACAATGTGTTGCTTTAATTTGCTAGTTTCTAGCTTGCTGTGTTGCAAGAATTAACAGTGTTTTAACCATGTTGGGAGACAACTGTGCTCAGAGTTGTTTCTGCAGGACAGGTAGGTCCTTACTTTAGAATAAAGAGCAACACTTCTCTCCCTCTCCTCACAGAGGAAATGCTTGATGCTCTTCTCCTGTTATGGTTTGGTCCAGACCTGCTTCCAACTAAATGTTGTGCACTTTGCAACTGTTCTTCTGGAGAATACTTCTGCTAGAGCCATAGTAATTCACTTCTAGAACTGGAGAACTCGGAACATGTCTTTGGATAGACATGTACTATCGGAGATCATTAACTAAAATCTGTCAGAAAACTACCCTGTTCAATAGAAGTGTCAGAATGTAACAGTTGAGCTTTGAACTGGAGCACTTTGCTTCTCCTCAGCTTTTTGTGTCATGTGTGTTTATCAGATGAAACAGAACAAGACCAACAAGATCTTTGTCAGAGAAAAGCTGAAATTGCAAGATGTTGGATAAAGTACTGCTTGAATATCGTGCAGGGTGCTCGGAAATTGCTTGAGGTAATGTCACTTGTTAAAGAAATGATAGAAATAGATAAAATCCAAAATAGTACTTCTCAAGTTTGTAACAGGCATTTCACACCAATAACTAAACAGTTGCAAAGCCAGACATCAGGAGACAAATGTTTTAACTTCAAGCCATGCAGGCTGTAAAGGCTATGCTGGCTCCTTACTAAAATGAGCATGGCATTAGAAACATGTATAAAGACGGGACCCAAAACCAAATTGTGTGTGTGTTAACCAGCCTTGTTCAGTGAAGTGCTTGCACAGATGAGCAGTCCCATTTATTTCCAAGAGACTACTCGCAGAGTACAGCAGAGAAGAACGCCTGCCCATCTGTGAGGCTTGTTGCACTAAAAACTGTGAGCCCCGGGGGCTGCACGGACTCAATAAAGACGCCAGCAGGCTATTTTGTTTTAAAACACCCCAAGAGGCCAGTTATGCCTCTTTCCAAGTTACTGGACTTGGTCTGGGAGACCGGTTTGAATCTCACCCTAGCCAGTAAACTCACTGAGTGGCCTTGGGAAAATCACAACCTCTCAGCCTTCCTTCCCCACCTGTAAAATGGGAATGTGTGTGTGTCTGTCTTTACTCTGTGTGTTCCCTCATTCTTGTCCATCTTAGATTGTAAGCGCACTGGGCTCAATAAAACCTGTGGTTTTTTAAGTGCTGAGTAAACCTAGTAGCGCTGTAGAAATGATTAGCACTGCTGATACGATCATTGAGCTTTTGTTTGTACTGAGAATCTTAATGAAAAATACCATTTAAAAATTAAATAATGTACATTGCTCTATGCCTGGCACATCATTTTCTGAAGTTGTACCAGTTTTAAACTAAAATGCTCTGTCATTTTAGGACAACATAGGTGAGCTTGATCCAGACAGACAATCGGAACTCAAAGCCCAACGGAAGAAGGAAGAGGATGAAAAGGAGAGGGGAAGGAAGAAGGCTGTCCTTTTTGGAACTAGTGATCTGTGTGACTCTATATTAGCCATGGAAGAGAAAGTGAGCTGTGTATTTCCATTAGATTTCCAGGAAGCCAGAGAAGTTTTCCTAGTGGGTCAAAATTATGTTAATGAAGCAAAAGATTTCTTTCAGGTTGATGGGTATGTTACTGACCATATTGAGATTGTTCAGGACCACAGTGCCTTGTTCAAGGTTCTGGCTTTCTTTGAAGAAGATTATGAGAGACGCTGCAGGATGCACAAGCGTAGGGTGGACATGCTAGAGCCTATCTGTGCAGACTTAAATCCACAGTATTACTTGCTGATCAGTAGGCAGCTGCAGTTTGAGCTAGCAGACACCTATTATGAGATGATGGATTTAAAGGTAGCTATTGGTAATAGACTGGAGGAGCTTGATTCGCACACAATTAAAAAAATTAATTCTCTGGCTCAGTTAGCAATCAAGTTCTATGAACTCTTCTTGGATTCCTTGAGGAACCCAGATAAGGTCTTTCCTGAAAAACTTGAGGAAGATGTTCTTCGCCCTGCCATGGTAGCCAAGTTCCACATTGCTCGACTGTATGGCAAGCTTATTACCTCTGATGGCAAGAAACAATTGGAGAATATGCAGACATCATTGGAATATTACACATTTCTGGTAGACTACTGTGAGAAACACCCAGATGCAGTCCAGGCCATAGAAACAGAACTAGAACTTAGTAGAGAGATGGTTGGTCTTCTCCCAACAAGAATGGAGAGGCTAAGAGTAAAACTATCCTCTTTCACCTAAGCCCTTGCATTTGAATAAAACTGTGCAATATTAAAATTATTCCCGTCCAAAAATAAAGAGTGGGAACTGTTTCCACCATGGTGGTTGCCTTGTAGTTATTGAGTGTCCTAGTTAAGAGCTCCAGCTATGGCAGGCAGCGTAGAACTTATGGAAAACTCTCAAATGTAGTTCACTCACACTAATGGTATCAATACTAAATATGACGTGAATGTTCAGTTGCTGGTGTGTATTGCTTGTTCTGTATGTAAATACTAAATACAACCCCTTCCTGCCTTACTCTTCTCCCTCCACTTTATGGTCCAGGTTCTAAATGTAGTGCTATATTTCAAGTGTTTCTTATAAGGGAACCTTTTCTGAGAAACCAACCTTAGACACCTGATCTGTTTAGACAGGATTTTAGTTTTTTCTTTCTAACTTGTCTGCCTTGTCCCCAAGAAATAAATCTATCCATAAGAAAAGAACCTTATGTTAACAATGTCCTATATTTATTTTGTATGTGGCAAAGTGATTTGTTTCCATTATAAAAACTAGAGGATCAATAAAAAAAACTTGCTTGGCTAACTCTATGTTCTCATGAAGGTCTTTATAAGATAATCTATTGTGCATGCTTTAGGATGTTTGCTAATGGAAACCTCTTATCGCTTCTTATCGATATCTTTATGATAATACAAGCACCACAATACTTGAGACTACAGAATAAGGAAGAAACTGTTAAGTACACAGAGAGGGCGAGTCTTTGCCATTTCTCTCCCCATTTGGCCTCTTTGAGTCGGAGAGTATTTTCAGAAATGCAGTTTGGAGTGCCTAGGCAGCTCCCTTCTGGTGGTCTCCTGGATGCTATAATGATGGTATGATAGCAAGTCCTAAATTAAAGCATTCCTGAGGCTGGTTTAACTTAAGAACCAACCAGAAATAGAAATTGATTTTTATACACTCCATTCCCTTCCAATCTTGAGCCAAGTATGCTTTAGCCAGATGGAGAATGTGTGGCTCAGTCTTTTTAAACACAAGTGAAGAAGCAGACATTAATTAGTGCTCTGTGTAGATGGAAAGCTCGGACCATGCATCCTTCTGAAGACCATTCTCTTTAGAAGTAGCTGGTGAAGCCAACAGTTCTGTAGATCCATGCACTCACTGGGGACTATAAGGGGTCTTTGATTAGATATTATACTAGATATCATTATGATCATTTGACTATGAAAAGATGGAATTGTCATGGCCTTATGCTTGGAACAAAATCTAAAACGCTGACACACAAATCAAATCAAATTCTTTATTAAGGCGTGACCAAAGGCCATTGCCAAAAATAGAGAAAACAGTACAGCTGTTAGAGGCTGACACAGAATGAGAGTGTTTTTGTGCATGAGGAAGTTCCCAATTGTCATCAGAAATTCTGGTAAACGTACAAAGGACAGATTGCTCAACTTCTAACCACAGACACAAAATAGGTTCCTGCTAATTAGACCCTGGAAATGACATGCCACGTAGCTTAAACATGAAGACACACACGCATGTGGGGCACAAGCAGCTTTGGTGGTGGGAGTTTTTCCACCTCTCAAGAGCCCATTACTCTCTGACACTGGATGCTCATTTTTTCTTGGGATGCATATTGAGCACATATTGTCCTAAGGACAGCATAACCCTCTGCATGCTTTACACTGCCATTTTTCTGACTTGAAAGCTAAGGAGCGTGCAGATCATCCAATTCTTTGTGTCCTATTGGAAAACCTGTGATTTGGAAGAACTTGAACTCAAAACTGCGTAATCTCGTGAACATCAAAGTCCTTAGTTCATCTGTTTCTAGTGTATGTTGTCCTAAGTGTTCAGTGTTAATAGCAAACTGCAAAGTAACAATGAAAGCTGAGTTAATCACAGGTTTATGTACTGAATGATCCCTCTAACCAGATTGGGGGGCAGTTTGTTAACGTGTATTTTGCTTGGCCCTTTTTAAAACTCTATTTTCCTTCAGAAATCCTTTTTGTACTACAAGATTTATTGGTACCCCATAGTACATTAACCAATAATAGCACAAATACCCTAGATTGCATGGTTTGGAATGAGATGTTAATTTAAATATCATGTGATGCATTCTGGGATATGGTTAGTGAACCAGATATTATCAAGAGAATTTTACAGAATAATTTAAAAAGTGAGTTTAAACATTGTGCTGGATATCCTGTTCCTCATCCTTAGCTAGCTGAGTTTAACTTGGGTGTTAAACTCTTGCTGTGTGATATTTCTCTTTAAAGGGTGCAGTGCAACCTGAAGGAAAAAGAGGCGTTTGACCCTTTGCTTTACTGCCGATCAAAAGCTCAAGGCCCTTTTTTAGCTCCAATATCAAGCTGCTGTTAAGTGTCAGGATGGGTAAAATAGCCTCACTCTTGCTAGTTTAAGTCTTGGGGAATGTTCTTTGAAGCTGAGTTTGTTTGTGAGTAGGAATCTAGATTTGAAGATGATAAGCTCCCTAATCTTTGGAAAGTTAGACAAACCAGTGATGCCAATTCTTCATCTCTTCTGAAAAACAGTCAAGAGTATGACCAGCAAAATGCATTCTGTTATTAAGTACCGTTTTATGCCAGGTGCCCAGCAACCCATCCTCGGTGTTGGGCTGCTGTTAAAGAAAACTGAATTCCTAGTGATACTTTACTTGTTCAGTTACTCCTTCGCATGAATTTAGCCGAATCGTACTTTTGTAACAGCCGTAAAACTTATTTGATTAGATGACAAAGCTCTCTTCAGGAATGTTTGAGTTTTAACTACAAAGCCTGTGTAGGTCGGACACTTCTTTTAAAGATTAAAGATTAGGTTACTGTGAATTCAATTTAACCTCCTGAGTTTATTCCTCCTTTTGCCTCATATCTTACCAATTAAAACATTACACTCAGCTCTCCAGTTGCTATGGTCTGTTTGGCTTTGACATAAGGTCTGTACTCTGTCAGAAGCTGATTGGTACAGAATTCATTTTGTGTGACAGCAGCAATCCTCTAGAATCTTAAATAAATGTTCAGAGCTTACATAGCTCATAGAATTAGGTAATCTTAGCATTGGAAGAGATGTCAAAGGCCATCTAGTCGAACCCCCTGCTTGGATGCAAAGTGACTATGGCTATACCTTTCCCAACAAATGGCTGTCCAGCCTCTCTTTTAAAGCCTCCTGTGACAGAGACCCTACTACCTTCCTAGGCAGTTCATCTCACCGTTGAACAGCTCTTACTTTTGGGAAGCTGTTCCTGATATTTTTCACGATATACTAAGATTTCGCTGATAAATGTTGAGTGAAGATCTTATCCGATTCTTTGTACGTACAGAAAATGCGTTGAGATTTTGGATAAAAGGCTCTATATACAACTTTTTTTTAAAATAGCATTTGCCTAAGATGGAACTCTTATTTTAGTTGAAATGTCGTTTCAGGCCACAGTGGTTGGTTATATATTAATGAAATAGGTTAAATAAAAGCTGTGATTTGTTTAATTAGAGACATCCAATGTAAAATGTCCCCCCTTGTTTGTAGTGTGGAGAACTACAATTAGGTAGTGTAGTGCAGTGTCAAACATTAAAGAAAAAGGCCCAGGAAAGTCCCTGCATCCACAGAAGCAGGGAGTGGAGCCCATGGAAGCCTGCCTGTACCAACATCACATGGCTTAAAGTTAAGGCAACTAGATATCCCAATTTAGGTTGGACAGTTTATGGGGCTGCTTCGTCATGCTGCCGCTCCAGAGACTAGGTGGGACCATTCAAATGTCCTGCCTCAGAGCAATATGCTGAACTCCCGGCAGCACGGTGCAGCTGGGTAATGCAGCACCAGGGCCTGTCTCCTGCAGCTGTTTGTCAAATTTTCATAGACTAGCATAAATTTACACAAATATGTATAAATTAACATCTTAATTTTTATGTTTATGCAAATTGGGGTATTGGGGAGTAGAGTATGGGTGTTCTGGTTTGAGGTTTTCAGAATCTGATCACCTTATACTTAGGGTGCCTGTATTGGCTCAGGTAATAGTCATGCAGGGCATCCTCCTACCCTGGCATAAATGCCAACATGAAAATTGGCAAACGGTAGGACTAGTACAGCAGCTATACCTTTCACCCCTGCCCCTTAAGGGGGATGAAGAGAAGTCAGACAGAGCAAGGCCCCAGGATGTTAAGGGGGTCAAAGGAGAAGAGCTGGCTTGCCAGACTTCCCATATGAAACTGTCAGTCCATATTAGAGCAGGAAGCTGACTGGTTCCCTTACTCTATAGTGATTTTTAAAATGGCAGTGCTTCTATGATGTCTTCATGCTGTATCTTTTCCTTTCTATCTGACTACTACCTTTTTAGTCCAGTTCAAGTGAACTGGTGGGCGCTAGGAGCACTGCCTTAATTTTCAAAAACGAGGGGACAGGAAACCCAAATTTGCGTAGTTAAATACGAACGTTTGTGCGCCTAATTTTATGTGAACATATGCAAATGCAGAGTCTCCCATATTTTTTACAAATAGACGGGCAACCTTGGAGTAGACAAAGGAGCTGAGCAGTTTTTTTCTTTCTCTTTCTCCTTGGGTTCTACAGAGATGGAAGGTAGCAGAATGATGGTCTAATTGACTCAGTCTAGGAGTAGAAGCTAGTATCTCCATTTCTTCTGAATTCCAGTCATGTCTCTGGCACAAATGTACGTATTCTCCCTTCTGCAGAACTAGCATACGGGCAGTGGACTCAAAGGCAGTGAAGATTTACTTCTAAAACTTAAGGCAGCAATCTGGAAACCATGCATTCTGGAATAAAATGGTTTTGCAGATCAATCTGCTGATTCTGCAGCAGGAAGTATTGTGCAAGTCTAACTACACCCCATGCAAAAGGAAATGATTTGGGTGAAGAGAGTCTGATTTGACCCCAATGACATCAGACATTTTGGTGAGTGTTTTTTGTTTTGTCTGGCACTGTGAGCTAGAGGTGGAGGATCACTCTGTCCCCTTCCTCTGCTTTCTGCTGTGGGACCAAACAAGGTCATGAATTCTGCTTACACACATGTTAGAATTCAGTTTTTAAATATTCCATTTGGGGTATTTTTATTTATTTATTTATTTATTTTAAAAGATGGTATTCCATTTAGAAAAATAGTCAAGCAGACTGGGATGTGTCAAACTAATCTTGTTATGCTTGACATTTCTGAAACCAGAACCGTTACACTTGCATCAAATGCGTAAACTTGTGGTCAGGGGCATGGAGCAACTCTTTCCCCTTCTTTTGCAGCGTTAGAAACAGCTCTGAGCTGCACACAAATAATGCATGAGTAATGCATAGTTTGGCCTTAGTTTGCATGATTAATTAACACATTTCCTTCCACCTTGCAAGTGAGACTGTTTTCAAAGAGATTGTTGATCTTAATTTTAGTTTTCCTTTTATGCAAATACAGTTGGCCTGCGCACTTACTCTGCAAGAGCACGTCATACAGAAATCGGTTTCTCTAAATGGAAGGCTGGGTAAGGGTATGTTCAGGTTGAGGGAAGGGATGGTTCAGACATGAATTTATGCCATGGGTCCTTTCCGTACCCTCATCTCGGCTCCCTTCTAGCTCACTCTTTCAGGACTTGACAGTAAGAACTGCCATGGACTTGATCCAGGAATTGGAAAGGGACCAAATGAAAAAAAAACAAAAAAAACCAGCTGAGGTTCAGAGGTTCCCCACTCTACTCTAAGGAATCTATGTACATGCGTTTTTTGCTAAAGTATTAGGAGGCTGTTCTGTGCAGGGTGAATTGACAGCAAAGACTAAGAACCAGCACACACTAACCACGCTTCTTCCTGGTAATGATAACCGCATTACTAGCGGTTTGCTTAAGGAAACGGGGGGTCTGATAGCCAAGATTAGTGAACGCAGTGTAAACTGACACACATGGGTTAGCATAGCTTTCAACATTTTGATAATCAATTTTTCAAAATGCAAACCACTGCACACTTTTGACAAAGTGGTAGGGTGACCATATTTCCCTAGGATGAAAAAGGGATATCATTGCCCTTAGCATATCATGTATTTTTCTTACACATGTATAGTTCTAGTACCCTCAAGTATTCAAATGCAGTAATCATATACTTGTCATGTTAAACATTAAATTCAATCATGCATTGTGAAATGCAGCAAAACGTAACTTGGGAGGTTTAAAATCAATTGATAAAACACTTTCCATGTAGAAATGAAAATTAACTTTAATCAGAAGCCCAGCATTAGCAGAACTGATATTCAGCTTCCCCCGCTGAGCTGTCCAGCTTGGTTGCTGTTGGCTATGGTCACGTCCACTTCCTCTGATGCAGCATTCCCCAGTGTGATGATGACGCTGCTGCTAGGACTGAAATGCGTTCTCAGTATTTTCTCTCTCTTCTTTTAAATGAGAATCATGTTTCTTGGTTTATTCTGGGAAGTGAGAATGAACCGAGAAGCAGGCCAGATTCTCATTGAAAAATGAGAAAAAATTGAGAAAAAATACAGAAGTATTTACTGCGGGGCTGCTGGCCTCCAGTCTGGTGGCTCCTCGCTGCTCTCTGCCTCCCTCTGCAGAGAGCTGAGCTTGTCTGCATCCCCAGCCATGCTGCACTCTGCAGAGCTTCGCTGGGACAAGACAGTAAATTATTTGAGTGTGGAGGGAGCTTCTTCCCAGCTGTGTGCAGCACTCTAATTGGCCCCTGTTTCCAGGGGGACCAATATCAGGGCAGCACACTCCTGATTGGTCCCCCTGGGAACAGGAACAAATTAGAACGTTGCACACAACTGGGAAGTGGCCTTCCTGCTCCACTCCTGTCTCCTCTCAGATAATTTACTGTTGGATCCTAGCTAAGCTCTCCAGAGTGCAGTGTGGCAGGGGAGGCAGAGAATAAGCTCAGCTGAGCTCTCTGCAGAATGTAGAGGGAGGCAGGAAGCAGTGAGCACTCACTGGACCAGAAGCCAGCAGCCCAGGGGTGAGGCAAGTCAACCAGTGTCCTGGAACATCCCTGGATGCCTCAGTATACTTTTTAAAATTTATTTTGCAAGAATTCTTGTGAGATCTTGCACTGGGACCGAGATTTTTGTGAGATCTCGGTCCTGATGTCCGATCTTGTGAGAAATTCTCATGAGAATTTTTTAAATTCTCATTTCAGCCCTAAAGCGCTGCCCCAGTCTTCTCTTGTATCAGGCCCAGCGTGCCTCTGCTTGGAACTTGCTCTAGCTGCTTCCCACGAACTGGTAAGGCTGGCTAACCCCCCTGTGGCTGTCCTTCCTGCTGGTGTCACACTGGCACCCACAAGTATGGGACAAAAAGCCAATTTTGGGGGGAAAAGTCAGGACACCTGGGATAGGACTAGAATAAGGATCTGTCCCTTTAAAAATGGGACATATAGTAACCCTATACATAGTGGTCACCATCATTTTGCAGCTGCCATCACATGCTGCAATACATAAGAATAGAAGTAGTGCCAGACGAGTCAGACCCTGGTCCATCAAGCCCAGCATCCTGTCCTCCGACAGTGGCCAATCTCGATCGCATGGGAGAAGAACCAGCAGTCACAATGGGCGATCCGTTCCCCGGTGTTCACTCACAGCTCCCGACAGTAAGAAGTTCATCCTGTAAACTACTTGATTAATAGCCATTAATGGACCCACTCTCCAAGAACATACTCAGTCCCTTTTTAAACCTAGCTATACTACTGGCCCCTGTCCTCTGGCAACTTATTAGATTAGATGACAAAGCTCTCCAGGAATGTTTGAGTTTTAACTACAAAGCCTGAGTAGGTCGGACACTTCTTTTAAAGATTAGGTTACTGTGAATTCAATTTAACCTCCTGAGTTTATTCCTCCTTTTGCCTCATATCTTACCAATTAAAACATTACTCAGCTCTCCAGTTGCTATGGTCTGTTTGGCTTTGACATAAGGTCTGTACTCTGTCAGAAGCTGATTGGTACAGAATTCACTTTGTGTGACAGCAAATGAAGCCAAATCCTGACGAGTGAAGTGATGATGGTTGGCTGGTCCTATGACTTGGAGGGGGTTTCGACACCTGTCATTGATGGGGTCTGGTCCCCTCTGGTTGATCAGGTTTGCAGCCTTGGAGTACTTCTGGCCTCCTCGCTGCCCCTGGATTGTCAGGTTGCGGCGGTGGCTAGGAGTGCTTTTCACCAACTCCCATCTGGTGAGAAGGCCACGGCCTTTTCTTTCAAACCCGGATCTGGTCACTGTCACCCATGCTTTCATAATCTTGAGACTAGATTACTGCAACGCGTTCTACGTGGGGTTGGCCTTGATGACTGTTCGGAAGCTGCAGCTGGTACAGAATGCGGTGGCTCGCCTCCTTTCAGGGACAAGTCGCCAGGAGCACATTGCTCCAAAGTCTGCACTGGCTCCCTATAGCGTTCCGGGCACAATTCAAGGTGCTAGTTTTGACCTTTAAAGCCCTAAACAGTCTGGGTCCCATATATCTAAGAGACACCTGTCCTAGCATGTTCTATTGCAGCCCCTGTGGTCAGCTGGGAGCACCCTCTTACAGGTTCTATCTGTTACCCTTGTCCGTAGGACGGGGGTGCGTAGGAGTGAATTCTTGGTTGCTGCCCCGATGCTACGGAACTCCATTGCCCAAGATGTTTGCTTGAGCCCGAGCCTGAGCTTTCACAGGCGGCGTAAAACCTTTTATTTAGAAGAGCATTTGGCAGAGAGGGATGTGGGCTGGTTAGCTTATTGGGTAGGGCGGGGGAGGGGAGGGATTGTTTTATTATTGTAAGCTGCCCTGAGCCATTGTGGGAAGGGCGATGTATAAATTTGAAAAATAAAATAAATAAAGTAAATTAAATAAAACAGTCGCTCCCAGTCCTATCTACCATCTGAAAGGGTCCTGTTGGCCTTGGCAACAATGCTTGTCAAGGAAGCCACATCTCCTGGGGCAAATTTAACTATTACAAATGGAAGGATTTTTAAAATTACAAATGGAAAGATTTTTACAGGAATTGTCAACCTATCCCTTTAAACAAACAGATGTGGACAATATATTCAAGCAAAAAAAGAATGTACAGTATGAATTTATACAAATCTAAGTAACTTTCACAAAAGGAAGGATCCGACAATTACAGTTTCTGCCTTAGAAAATTTTATACAAGGTCTTGAAACATGAATAATCAAAATTTTATCTAGAACCTATAGCTTTATGACCATGTACTTAAAAGATGTACCATATAAAGCTATTAACCATGGAGCCCAGACTATGGGAATGAAATAACAGTGAAAAATGAAATTAAGTATTGCAGAGGTAAATGTTGGTTCTAATACTAATCAGACAATACAGGTGCAATACTATCTGGTTCACCGAATGTATGTTTCTCTATACAACAAGATACATAAAGTTGTCCCAGATATTTCTATTAAATATAAAACAGCAAGACCATCTTTCATACACATGATAATATCATATGGTAAAATATTATAGAAATAAGTTTAAACAAATTTAAAAAATATATATTAGGCCTGGACATGTGTATTGGGAATCAGTCTATTAAGTACATTTAAACTGGGAATAAGAAAGTTACTTCTATTCCTCCTCTACATAGCAAAAAACCCAAAACAACAGCAACAACAACAAAACACCTACATTTCTGGCCACAGGAAATGGCTCCTATTGAAGAACATTGGAAAAAGTATTACCAGAATAGGTAATACTGGAAGACTTAACATACTTTTAGTAAGCTTATCAAGGCATTATTTTCTCAAAATTGGATGGAAGTAATAGTCTAAGTTGCAAAAGATAATATTGTTACAGAAATATTGAAATCCTTGAGATTTTGAGAGAGAGAAAATAGCTTTGCAATTGATGGGTGTATAAAGAATGACCAACTCGATATTCCATTTTCACAATTCCTCAAGACCTTCTTTTCTCTCTCCTCTCCAAAAAATATTTTAGCTTCTCAATAAGTAAGTCAAAAATATAGTTTGTATGATTCAGTTTAAGATGTTTATGGTGTTACTGCTGTGCGTAATATAGTTTGTAACAAAGAAATTTATTACGTTTAAAAATAGAATGTTATGTGTAATAATACATGTTTGCTGGAACTTTGTAAATGGAATATTATTGTTGTTGACCTGGTATATGAATAAAAATCTTAAAAGAAAATAAAAATCTTAAAAGAAAATAAAAGAGAGCTAAGTCTCTCCTGTTCCTGGGGATATATTAGCCGTTGGTTCATGTTAGAGCAGCCTCAAAGTTGCTTTGCTCTTATTTATGCCAGCTGCAGTAAGCTCCAAGGAGTAGTTACTCTACCTGGACCACACAGACAGAGTATTTCAACATACCCATCCTTAGTTCCCTCCCACCTCCAATGCTGAAGTTGCAGGGATGCATTTATCCACAGTGAGAGCTCAGGTGATAGAAGCTTTATAGTCTAGATGTATTGCCAGTGAAATGCTAGGTGCTTTTACAGGCTATGCCCAGTCCTGAACGTGTAGGGGTTTGTGTATACATCTGCACAAAACAACCACTCATGGAGGGTCAGAGGCTACTTACCAGCTACCCAGGAGTTGTTCGGGGGGGAGGAAGGGGGCTTGCTCCTCTTGGGAAGCTGCCACTGGTCTGCTGATGTCGCTTGCTACTCCCCAGAACTGGGGGCTGGGGCAGCGAGTGGATGGGAGTGGGGTCTGTAATAATGAGATTGTTGCAATATTTATTTATTTCTCACATTTCTATGCTGCTCCCTCCTGCTCACACATCTTTGGGTGGCTCACAACGTCATAAAAACCATTAATAAAACAGTTGAAACTATAAAACATTAAAACCCCTGCCAGAGCAGAAACAAACCATCCCACCCCACCCAACCTCCCACCCATCTCCCTCCCCAAAGGCCCGGCGGAACAGCTAGGTGTTACAAGAGGGGAGGTCTGAGGACAGGCGGACCTCCAACGGGAGGGAGTTCCACAGGCATGGTGTGGCCACCGAGAATGCCCTTCTCATGGTTGACATCCGGGAAGCCCAGGGGACCTCAAGGTGGGTGTCCCCGGCCAACCGCAAAGGCCAATTCAGGTCCCAGAGGATGAGGCGGTCCTGCAGATAAGTGGGGCCCAGGCCATTTAGAACCTTTAAATTCAAAGCCGACACCTTGAATTGGACATGGAAGACTATTGGCAGCCAGTGCAGAAAATGGAGCACTGGTGTAATGTGCTCACGATGGCTCATCCCTCTAATGAGAGAAGCCACTGCATTCTGCACCAGCTGCAGTCTCTGGACCATCACCAAGGGTAGCCCCATGTAGAGCGCTACTTTTGGTGATGGGTATAATCTCAATGTTACTGAACAAACACGCTGTTGCACAACTATGGCCCTTTTTACATGGGCGGCACCCACGCTAGATGGGTGCTGCCTGTGTAAATTGCAGGGGTGGGTGTGCACGCCCCTATTCCCACACACCCCCATGTATGGAGGGACTGGAAAAAATGGAGGTGCCTCCGTGTGTGGTGATGCATGGGATGGGTATGCACCCTAACAGAACCCATCCACCACACACAGACCACGGTGCACTCCCACACAGCTGCAACCCATGTAAAAAGGGCCTATGTTGGATGTCCATTTAGGTCCAACATGCACAGTGAGTAGCCAACTCGTAGTTGTAAAATTAAGGTTTAAAACGCATGTTACACTGAGTGTTTGCAACACAAAATACTAACCTAGCATAGCATGTAAAAACACTCAGAAAGGGGATGCAGCATGGGCCTGGGACATGATGTAATGGTGTTTCTAAAGTATTTCTACCTCTACTCTACATGCTATTTAAACTGTGATGATTAGTATCAGCTGAATTTTCACATCTCCCAAGGACTGTGGGAAAAGATAATTCACACCTCTGCTGTTGTTGCTTCTTTCCTTTAGCTTCTATAGAACAGGTGTGCATTAATTTACATACATACTGTAGCAGGGAGCATAATTTACATACATACTGTAGCAGTCCTCTGGGGCTGCTGCACCTTTAAGCAGGGGGCTGCGTAGAACAGCCAGAGGACTGAGCATGCCCAGGGGCTTGGCAGAACCAGCCCCTAGAGAGAGACCAGCCAGAGCTGGAAAAAAGTCTGGAGTAGAAAGGAACAGAGTGGGCAGAACACTGGCCCTTTAAGAGCAACAGAGCGGGCGAGTTGGCTACGCCCACTCTGCCTTTATAAGAAGCTGGAAGACAGCGACAAGGTCAGTTGCTGCCTGGATGCTGAAGAAGCAACAGCTTCCAAGGAAAAGCCTAAAACAGATCCTTTCCACTCTATGTTCTCCAAGGTGCTGAAGGCTGGAAGAACCAGAGTGGACTCAGGTATTGGGAGAGGTTCTACCCAGGAGAAAGCTTCTTGCCTGGGGAAGGCTTGGCCGGAACCTGGGTTCTGAGGCCTGGCTACTATGGACTTTGGGGAATTGTTATAGTGGCTGTTGTTCCAATGCTTGGGAAGAGACTGTGCTGGGCCTGCAGGATGGAGGCAGATGAGCCAGTAGCCCAGGGACTAAGGAACTCTGTGTCTAATAAAGACACATACACCATTCTTGTACTGAAGCTGACCAATGGCAGCATAGTTTAGTTTATGAATCTGCTGTGCCTGAGCGGGTAGCAAAGAAAAGGTTCTTTGCTGCTCTTGTAGCATCTGCGGAGTCGCGTCCAACTGAGCTTTTCTGGGTGGTGAGGGGCCTGGTCAGTCTAGCCACCCTCTGCCTGGAACTGGAATCTTCCAGTGCTTGCTGTGACATGTTAGCTGACTTTTTCGTGGATAAAATCACCTGGATTCACCACGGTTTCAACGCCGCACTTATGGCAGTGGGAGAACCAGAGGCAGTGGAAGCCCCGTCTTGTCTGGTTTTGTGGGATCAGTTTCAGTGGGTGTCACCCACTGATGTGGAGGAGGTGCTTGGGGCTGCTCGGGCCACTTGTTATGAACTTGGTCCTTTTCCCTTCCTGGCTGGTAAGGCCAGCTGGGAGATGCTGGGTCTGTTGTTGGCTGGGGTAGTCAATGTCTCCCTTAGGGAGGGCAGAGTGCTGGGCTGCCTCAAGGAGGTGGTGGTGCGGCCTCTGCTCAAAAAAGTCAATTTCTTTGGAAATTGACTCCCTGGCCAGTTATTGGCCAGTCTCTAACCTTCCCTTTTTAGGGAAGATATTGAGCGAGTAGTGACTCGGCAGCAGTCCCAGTTCTACTGTAAAACACTCATCCATGTCAATGGGTGCTTTGCACAATAGTAAAATAGTAATAGTTCCCCAGTCCTGGACTATTGCATTATCTTACAACACATCATGGTAACGTTTATGGTGGCTTCAAAATATGCAGTAATTCATCAGTGGAATTAAGAAATTACAATACTCGTGCCCTTACTTGCTAAACCACACAGGGAGTGGGAGGTCTTGGGCCTGGCTGAGCCACTGGACAGAAGATGTGGCAATGAATGTCTGGCAACCCATGAAAGATAAAAACGTAACAATATAGGAAGAAAAATCAGGTGCTTGCCTTCTAGCCCAAATGAAACACTGTATTGGGAGAGCTGAGGAAATGGGGGGGGGGGGAGTTCATAGGGTTTGCGTCTTCTAAAAAGGGACAGTTGGAATGGGAGGACGTGACACCTTTTTATAAGTGTTGGCATTTGAGAACCAAAATAATATTGTAAAAGGGAAGGTTGGAGCAGGGTGTGCTAGGGAAGGAGGATGGGGATATAGGAGGCTTGTGAAGTGCAGTTTTAAGCAAAAAGTGTCGACCTTTTCTACACTAGTGTCAAAACCGTTTTTGTTCAGTGCCAAACTGTGAAAACGTTTGCCACTCACGTTAAAATCAGAAAAAGAATTCAAGACACAAAAGGAAGAGAGCCTGTTTTTCTCTAAAAGATTCATAGGCATATTTAATATCTTTATATAGATTTGGATCGTTCTGTTTGAAAGGCTGCTTGACGTTGATCTTAAAATTTTCCCCTAACTTGATGACATTGCTTGGTTTAAAATGTATTTGTTGTTTGCAGGTTCAGATCTGCCAGTGTGCTCACTGCGTGGATCTAAGGGTTTTTAGCCATGAGTGGTAGGATCAGATGTTGGATTTTAGTTTAATGTGAAAAAAGTAAGATTTCTGCAGGTGTCGCTAGTTGGAAGGGCTGTCAGATCAGAATTTCAAAAATAAAGGACACTACGGAGCTGTGCAGTTCTGAAACAGGGAATGACTATTATGAATAAATTTATGTAATGACTTAAGCCAAAACCGTTATAAATTTTAAAAAAATACAATACACAATGTAAAGTACACAGTGTAAAAATACACACACCCTGCATTTAAAAATATATGCCTTGCTCTTACCAGAGCACACTTTAGCAGGACTTGGCTCCTGACAAATGATTAAGCCCTATAAGCTCAATCAGTATACCTTCGAAGATCTACCGCCGCCATTTGCTGTATCGTGTGAATCGCTGGATTGATGAGAAGGATGTTCTTATGGGAAGAACAGGCGGGGTTCAGAGCTGGCCGCTCTTGCATTGACTAGTGCTTCACTTTGTATTATTTAGCACACAAATATGTGAGTAGAAAGAGATGGCTATATGCTGCATTTGTTGACTTGAAGGCGGCATTTGACACCATAGAAAGGGCTTTTCTGTGGCAGAAATTGTGGGATTTTGGAATGGGTCCTATGTGACTCCAGTTGATTGATTTTTTTTTTTTTTGATTTTTTTTTTTATTTTACACCACCCCTCCTGCCAGGCAGCCTGGGGTGGCTAACAAATCAATAATATATGGCAAGAAAAAAACCCATAACCCCCACCATCCCATCCACCCTCACCCATCTCTCTCGCCAAATGCCTGGCAGAACAGCCCGGTCTTACAATTCCTATGGAAACTCAGGAGGTGTGGGGCCAGATAGGCCCCTACTGGGAGGGAGTTCCACAGGCGCAGTGCAGCCACCGAGAAACCTGGGGGACCTCCAAAAGAGCACCTCCAGATGACCGCAGGGGCCGGTCCAGAACTTGGGGAGTGAGGTGATCTGGCAAATAGGCAGGGCCCAGACTGTATAAGACTTTATAGGTAAAACCCAACACTTTGAATCGAGCCCGGAAGACTATTGGCAGCCAGTGCAGAAATCTGAGAACTGGTGTAATGTGCTTTCGGCGGCCCAGCCCCACCAGGAGTCAGACCGCTGCATTCTGCACCAGCTGCAGCTTCCGAGCCATTACCATAGGTAGCCCCACGTAGAGCACATTACAGTAGTCTAACAGAGAGATGATAAAAGCATGGATGATCGTGGCCAGGTCCAGAACCGAAATCAGCGGCCGAAGCCGCCGCACCAGATGTAACTGGCGGAAGGCACGCTTTGCCACAATCTCCACCTGGAGATCCAGGTGGAGCTGCGCATCGAGGGGCATCCCCAGGTTCTGCACCTGGGAAGTCAGTGGAGGGCACACTCCCCCAACCAAGGGGGTCACCATCTACATCGACTTACCCACGAACGTCACCTCCATCTTGTCAGGATTCAATCGCAGTTGATTAGCCCTCATCCAGGCCCCGACAGCTGTCCGGCACTGAGACAGCCGGGCCTGGGTCGGCTGAAAATGAGAGGTACAGTTGGGCATCATCCGCATACTGATGACACCTCACCCCGTACCTCCTGATCACCTCGCCGAGTGGCTGCATGTACATGTTGAACAGGAGAGGGGACAAGACAGAACCCTGCGGGACCCCACACAAGAGGTCTCTTTGAGATGAAAAATGATCACCAAGCACCACCCGCTGAGTTTTCCCGGTCAGGAATAAGCGGAACCATTCAAGAACAATCCCACCCACTCCTGCACTGTCCCGCAGGTGCGTCACCAACATCTCGTGGTCAACGGTATCAAATGCAGCTGACAGATCTAATAGGACCAAAAGGGTCGACTGACCCTTTTCCTTTTCACAGCACAGATTGACCAAAGCCACCAATGCTGTCTCAGTGCCATGCCCTGGATGAAAGCTAGACTGCAAGGGGTCCAGATAACCGGTGTGGTCGAGATGCCCTTGGAGCTGCTGAGCCACTACCTGTTCAATAACCTTCCATAAAAAGGGAAGGTTAGAGACAGGCCAATAGCTGGCAGGGGAGTCAGCGTCAAGTGATGGTTTCTTGAGCAGAGGCCGCACCACCGCCTCCTTAAGGCAGGCCGGCCGGCACTCTGCCCTCCCACCGGGATTGAGGAATATTACGACGATACAGTGGCACAGGTTTGATTTGGAACAAATGGTGAGCTTACCAGTCTCTTTCCAACATTAAGGGGTGTACGACAGGGATGTGTATTGGCCCCCACTTTTAATATATTCCTTAATGATATATATTCCTGTCTTGGGAGGAGAGACTGTCATGTGCCTAGGTTATTGGAAAATGCTGTTCCTGTGCTGCTGTATGCAGATGATGCAGTGTTACTGTCTTGTACTAAACTTGGTTTACAAAGGTTGCTAGATGAGTTTAGCACCTTTTGTAAAAACAGTAAGTTGGAGATCAATGACTATTACGTTCTAGGAGTTGTGGGATTCTGAAATAAGAGATGTTTCTATGAAGTAAGGAACATCTGTCAGTATTACAAACTGGTACTGCAGAAATGCAGTATTGCCACCCAAAAGGGTTGAAAACAGGATGCCATAGCTCCAACTCTTTGTGGCTTGATTCAGCAGAGCGTTGTGAGGATCAAACTGCCCAAACATATTGAACATACCAGCTTTACTAGAATTAAATGGCTATCGGCTAATAACCTTCCACATCCCTCTTAGGTGAAACTCATCTCAGTTCCATAGAGAAGGAAACCAATGGGGAGGAGATGAGTGACTTTTAATCAAGGTTTCAGTGTGTGACTTTACCAGGCTGCACACGAGGCCACCTAGTGTGGGCGATCTCATTTGTTAACACTCTGGGTGTTTTTATATGGACACTGTCCTGGATGGACTGAGTTTATTATTCCGTACTATGCATTTAGATGGACATTTTTATTTTGGATTGAACTTTTAGCCAGGGTTAGCATACAAAACAGTTAATATTTTTTTAACACTAGCATGGATGAATGGGAATCCCATGGTGTACTGCATCACATACTTCTGCTGTGATTTCTGCTATTTAAACTTTGTGCTGCCCTTTAAACTTTGTGCGATGCTGTGATTGCATTGTGATTTCTGCTATTAAAACTTTGCTGCTATTTAAATTCTGCACGACGTAATGCATTGTGGCTACATGACAGGTGTAATCCGATCACCCTGCACTCAAATGTGCGTAGGAGACCATAGAGACGGTCCTGGGTAGCTAGCAGTCTCTGTGATCACTTTAAGCTCAGTCCAGACTTATTGTTTACACAGACCTAAACCCAGGCTTATTTTAACCTGGAATTAATAAACCCTTGAAAAAGAGGCTTTATAAGCACAGAGTTAATTGTAAACCCATGCCTGTTATACTAGGGAAACTAATTTAAATGGATGTTTAGGCATGGGATAGGAAAAAACTATTTCTATTGAATTTTATCTTGTTAATTTTGGCTGAGTTTTCTAACCTATCAAGATAATTTTTTATTTTATTTCTGTCTTCTAAGGTGGTGTTTATTACTCAATTTTATCATCTGTAAATCTGATAAGCATTCCCTCTACTCCTTCATCCAAGTCACTAATAAAGATGTTGACCCATACCAGGCACAGGACAGAGTCCTGCAACACCCTGCTCAACACCTCCTTCCAGACTGATGAGGAGCCATTGATGAACACTCTGAGTATGGTTCTTCAACCAGCTGTAAATCCTCCTAATGGGAGTATCATCTAGCCACGCTTTAACAGCTTGTCAACAAGGATATCATGGGGACCTTTGTCAAATGCTTTGCTGAAAACAAGATATATTTCATCCATGGCGTTCGCATGATCCACTAAACTAGTACCTCAGTCAAAAAAGGAGATAAGATTAGTCTGGCATGACTTATTCTTGACAAATTCATACTGGCCTTTAGTAATCAGTGAATCACTGCATTGGCCAATAAGCTCTGCCCCCTTATACACTTACATATAGCAAGATAGACACTCTCCTGCTCATCATTCCATTTTGGGTGTTTTCAGACCAGTACCTCCCCACCCAGTACCCATCATGCTTGTGTGAAAACCCCACTGGTAACCAGTGGCTAACCAATAACCAGTGAATACTGGGTAGGTAGTGGGTAAGCAGTGGGTGGGTAATGCGCTTGTCTGAAAACACCCTTCATTTCTTACAATTCCATCATCTCCCCATTGCCTTCTGAGATGCTTTTCCTGGGAGACAACTAGGAAATTGGTGCTGGAGGCTTGAATTCTTGTCTCTTCCTCCTCCCTCCCCCCCCCCCCCCCC
>QEPC01010396.1:1877126-1903383 GCA_003113815.1 Sphenodon punctatus
GACTGCACGGCCCTGGTGCTCCCCGGCCACCCGCCCTCCCCGAGACAGGCAGACACAGCGGCCTATCTGGCCGCTGCCGCCGCCTGCCACCAGGACTCCAGAACGCGGTGAAGGTAAGGTAACAGACGTTACTTTTCCTTCACCGCGTTCCGGATTCCCCCTAACCACACTTCGTTCGCTGCCGTGGTGCGGGAGAACAAAGCGTGGCTAGGTTCACCGCGGGGGGTGGTTGACTGAGGTGAACATCTGGATGCGAGCAAACAGACGTTCACCTTCATTCACTCTCTCTCACACCACACACACCACGGTTTGCTGTGGTTTACTGAGGTGATTTCAGACAACGTAATGCCTGAAATCACCCTGTCTCCTAAATAGGGGCTATTGCGAGGTATAGTAGACCTCAGGGCCAGTCTTAGAATTTTCAGGGCCCAGGGCAAAGATAACATGCAGGGCCCCTGATGACACCATCCTCTTAGGCCCCGCTCCCTCAAGGGTACCCTCTGTGGGACCCTGGAGATGGAGATGGTAATGTTTGGGACCTCACTGGGAGAGAGTGGGGACTCTACACCCTGCCCTGGTGAAATAGGGGGCCACTGCAGGGCCCCCAGAAGAGCAGGACCAAGGGCAGTCACCATAGGTAAACCCATAGAGCTCCACATTGTGGAGCAGTGACCAGCCTGCCGCTCCACATTGGCTCTGACTTCACCTGCAGGTGTCACATGCCAAGAGTTGGGGCACAAATTGATAGATACAGAACCACGCCCAGATGAGTCACTGCAGGATCAGGTCCAGAGTCTCAGGTCCAGGTGAGTGAGTGCAAAGTCAGGGTCCAAAGAGTCCGTGCAGAATCAGGGTCCAGACATGGGGGGCGGAGGGAGGGGGGGTAGAGAGGGCAGATGGACACAGATCAGGGACTGGGTTCCAGCTGGTCCAAGGCACATACAGGATCCAGGGGATACAGAGACAATCCAAGGGTGTGTGGAATCAAAAGGGAGGTGACACAGACAGGTGGAACAGGAACAAGGGAATCGATCCACCCAGCTTCCCATGACTACTTCCTTATATACAGGAAGCTGGGGGCGTGGAGCAAGACTGAAGAGGGGTGTGGCTTGACCAGCATGGTGGAAGGCCATCAGCACTAGTCCTGGGCCCTGTCTCAGTGGTGTGGAGGCACCAGCCACTGTGTTAAAGGGTGCTGGTTCAAGCCTAGGTCGTTACACCAGAAGAGGCCTCTCTGCACTGGGCAAGCCACCCCCGTTCATCTCTAGCTCTTGCCATGCCTCCCAGGTTCCTGATTGCTTGCCAGCCAGTATATAGGGCAGCAGGAAGTTGGATGGAACTCTGCTATCTGTCTTGTCCTTTTGTTGCTGTTCTGAATTCTCTCCTGCTCTTTTCCCAGCTTTTGCTTCTGAACCTAGCTCTGCTCATGTTTCTCCCAACCTTGTTCCCTTGCTTGCCCTGCTACCGAGCTAGTTCCCCTGTCCATGCTCTTTTGGATTGACTTCCTGGTTTTGACCTCTGGCTCTGGTTTCCCGACTCTGTCCTTGGTTACACTTTTGTGTTTGTTGCTTGCATGCTGTCTCCCAGCCTGACCTGAATCATGTCTCCTGGCCCTGTACCCCAACATCTGCCTATGTCGGAGATGCCTCCATATTCTGTGTCCCTCACAAGGAGTAGTTGCTATTTAACCTGGACTAAATAACTTCAGAACTCACAACGTGGAATGACAAGAAAATTAGTAATATTAATATCTGCAAAACCTAAATTATTTTGAATGAGGCTTATCCATTCAGATGTATTAACTCAATGGTACTTTCTCCAAGACAGGCAGAATACTAAGAGACTAGAATCTCAAGAATCCTTTGGCAGTTGTCGCCGCACCCCACAATGAGAGACAGAGACCAGAAGCTGGTTTAAAACAGGCTGCACTCTTTTTATTCAACTCAATTATCAAAGAAGGTGGGTGATTGCACAAGCAATATGGGTCCAGTATGCTAGCTACTTAATTCTTATTAACTCGGGTACTGACCGGGATGTGCCCTCCTGTGTCAGCTCCCTCAAAACAAGGCTCCCCTTCGACAGCACCCTGGCTCTGGCCGAAAGGGGGAGCGTCTCAACTGTGGGCTTCAGTAAGGAGGTGAGTACCCGCTGAGTCAGCAGACAGTTCATGTGCTTACTGACCCAACTGCAGTACCCCTCCCAGGGTCATAACCCCAGTGTGTGCTGCCTGCACCTGGCACTGGGTGTCACCTCCCCATCTCTTAAGGAGATGACTAATTTTATCCTATTCTAACCTATTTAACCTACTATAGCATACTGGACCCCCACTGAGTGCGACAATTATTCCCTTTATGGGCGTAATTATGTCATTCCGATTGCCAAATTCATACATCTCTATGTATGTTTGTTCTTCCAATTAGACCTGTCTGGATCTTATTCCAAATTAATGTTTGTTAGAATCACGATTGCCAATTGTCTGTTCCAAATCAAGCCTAAGTATTTAGCCTATTCTGCACTGCTGAAGGGGCGAAACGAGCGACCCTTGAATTAGGCTAGTTGCTAAAATTCCTCTTCGGCTCCATAAGGGCAACCAGTAATGACCACAGTGCGAGTGGCGAGGTGGGTGGGGCTGCTTCAGTCGCATCCTCGCTCAAACCGCCTCTCTCACGCGGCCAGAACGGCTCCGCCCTTCCTAAAGAGGGTGGAGTCCGTTCAATTCCCGAGCGCGGCAGCTCTGCGCACGTGCTCCAAGCTGGTTGCTGGGCAACCAGCTCCCCGGCTGGAATCACTCTACTGTGCTCCGCTGCGACCTCCCTTTGCTTCTGGTCTGATTCCCCCCTCTCATGGAGGGGGCCGGACAATTACCCCGTCACCGCCATTGCGGTGGCGAAGGGGACTTCTGGATCTTTGTCTGCATGCCATAAAATGTGTTTACTATGGATAGGGCTATGAATTTGTCATGGAAATTTTCTTAAGTCATGAGTTGGTCATGGCAGGAATGAGAAAAAGTTGTGGAAAATGCATGGGTAATTTAAAAAAAACAAACTTATTCAATATTTTATTTTGTAACACCCCGCCCCCTCCCCTCCCAAGCACAGATTGTAACCCACCCAGCACAGGAGGAAAACACACCCCACCCCTTAGATTGTAAACCCATGGATTGTAAAGCCCTTTGAAAGCCCCAGGTTTAGACTGTAAGCCTGAGCAGGGGATAAAGGCAGAGGAAATGCTGCCGTCTCCTCCTGAGCACCTCTTGAAGCTCTGACAACGGTAACATTCTCTGCCTCTGATCTTGCTGCCACACCATGCCGTACCACCACTTGACCATGCCCAAAGTGCCACCCTCCACAAGAAACAACACTGAGGAGGGGTTTGGAACTCCAGGGAGAGAGCGTGGGTTTACCCAGTGGCACCCAGCGTGCTATTCTCACTGGCTTCTTGCCATGCTGCCGCATTTCCACAGCCAGGGAGGGGTTTGGATCTCCAGGGAAACACCCTGGATCTTCTTAGCACCATTGAGCGTGCTCTTCTCACCAGTTTCATGCCAGCTCTGCTCTTCAGTTTGGGGGAAATCTCAAAGAAGTTGGGAAAATCATGGAAGTCATGGGAAGATCTCAAAAGTCATGGAGGGAGGCAAAAGTCACTAAAAACGTGAGTTTTATCATGACCGTGACAAATTCTTAGCCCTGACTATGGATGTGTGTAAAATATGGTGCCATTACTAAAGGTCCCCTTGTTTAAACAGCACAAGGGGATGGTGTTGGTACCTGGGGCATCAATAACCAAATAAAAGCTGGCACCCTTTAGGCACTATCCTACAGGTTGCAACCTTCTGCTAACTTAGGCATTGTCTTCCTCCTCTGGTGCCATCAGTCTAGCAGCAACACCAACAATTTGCTCCTTTTCAAACCAGATATATAGCTTACATTGAAGACAAAAAATCAAAGACTTAAAAGAGAAGTGGTATATTTCATAGAACAATCTCAAGTACAGAACTCTTAGAACAGTGTCAGATACAAAAGGGAATTGAATAGACATAATAATAATGAATAATAATAATATTATTCTGAACAATCTGTGAAACACGCACTCTTATATTGCAATTCTAATATTGAGTGCAAAGAAAAGTCCCAAGTTCATAAATTAGGTTCTAAGTCTCAGATTCACATATATGAGTCTCAAATCCCAACGATCGTTTCGCTGGAGGTAACAGCTTCTTCAGGGGAAGATCTTATACATTCCCATAAATCTATAGTTGCCAGAAGATCATTCTGAGGGACCTTTTAAATTGTATATATCAATCATAGTGGTTTCCAATTACCTCGTTACAGAAAAATCAGTTCAAGAAATAGCTACCAGGGCTACTCTTGGGTATCAAATCTGGTCCCTAGTTTCAGGCTTCACACTCTGGGATAAAGGGGCTATCAGATTTCATTCATTCCTCTCAAAAGTCTAAATGTAATCAGCAGCCTGCCTATGCTTGCATGTTTGGTTCCCAAAAGCCAGGAAGTTAGTTTTTGAAGGATCTCGGCTATATAGAGAGATCCTTCAAGCTGCTGAGCTGTTAGTTGGTTTATGTTTGGAAAAATAGCAACTCATGACTTATACACCAAATTTCTTAATTTTTAAGAGTTTTGTCTCTTGATTTATAAAACAGTGGGGTTGGCAACATTGTAGTTGGAGCGGAGCTAGTAGCACACACAAATTAGGTGTGGGAATTCCGGTTCTCCCGAGATCCGATATTGTCAGTATTTGGGTGTAGCGGCTTAATCCGATATTTACCTGTACCGGCATACCAGATTTTTAACATTAGCCGCGGTACTGGATTTTTTACATTGCAGCCATTTAAGTCAATAGCCGCAATGTTAAAAATTCGTTATGCCAATACTGGTAAATCCGGTACCTGGGAGATCTGATACAGGTACATCCGGTATTCTCCACTGTGTAACATTATACAAAACCGCAAGGTGAGTAAAAACCCCTCTTCAGAGAGTTCCTGGGAGGGCTTCTCTTCAAGTTGTCTTTTAATTGATTAATTTGGTTAGTAATTTTTGAGTTTCTGCAGATGTCCAAATATTGGGCTCTGGACTTATGCTGCTTATACTGAAAAAAAAAAAAAAACTTTCTCCAGATACTGAAAAAGCCCCCCCTTTCTCCAGATACTTCTCAAAGTCCTTGCCTACTTTAATTATTATCACAAACTTCATCACATTTACCTGGTGGGATGGGGGAATTGGTGGGGAGGGGATCTCCCTTGTCATGTGGGTGGAGCAGCTGCGGGGGGTCTGGCCGGGGGTGGTGGTGGGGAGGCGCAGTCATTGGGGTTGTGATGGGGGCAGGGGAGATCTGGTCCTTATGGTGGGGGTGTGAAATCTGTGAGATGGGTCAGGTGTTCATTGCCTGTCCCTCTCAGTCCCCCCGTGCCCCCCCCCTCAAGCAGGTGACTAAGTGGCTCATTAGTGTAGATGTTCTGTATTAGTTTGTTATGGTGAGCTCAGAAAAATCAGTACAAAAACTTCCATTGCTTTGGAAGAATTGTCTATGTGGTCAAACTGAGGGAGAAAAAAGGGTTTACCTCTGTAAACTTCTGCTAAATAATCTTAACTCATTTTATCTTCCTCCCCGCCCCCCGCTTTTTTCCAATAATCGCCTTTTGTGTATCTTAAAAACTATAAAAGGTTTACTTTATAATTTTTTTAAGTGATATAGATGTTGTTTCATGAAATATAATGTTCCTTCTGTGTAAATAAAAGGCCATCACAGATAAGCAATCCCTCTATTCTTCTGTGACTTTGAATCTGTTCCCCTTCACAGACCGTGAAAACCAGCTTGGAAATGTATTGACGTTGCCATCCCTATTCTGCAGGATCTGTCTTGCAACCACCCAGTGTTTTCCACAGCAAGCACTGGATATGCACCCTGTACTGGTGAAAATTAGCAGCGTCCACAGTTGGAGGGAGACTCGTATAAGCATTAATGCAAAGCCAAAGCAAGTCGCCTGTAATTGACATGGGTAAATGTAACCGTAATCAAACTGCTGCAGAAAGCATTGCTATTACATAGACATTTGGGGCTTTTTTGCTTGTAAATACCCTGTATGTGGTACCAAGGAAGCTGTGATAAGGAAACTGTAATTGTTTTTTCAAATCTTCTTAATGGCAAAGAAACATAAATTGCCTTTGTTTGAACAGACCAGCTGCATAAATTTTTCAAGATGTAAATGACACCTACTCTATATTTTGCATGCAGAAAAAAAGAAATACAAGCAGATATATGGGGTACAACAAACTATACTCAACATTACTACAGGTTAACTAAAATGGTAACTGTTTCAAGCTCGTATGTCTGTCATGTTTTATACATTCTTATTTCACAGCTGTATGCTAATTTAATGTAAGTTTTCGTGATCCGTGTAAATGCTGACATCAAAGCTATTGAGAGGAATGCGCACACGCATTTGTTGTCCATGACAAATTTCAAGTTCTAGTCCTTCTTCATCGCTCTGAATAATTACTGCATTTGTGCAGCTGCTACCACTGCAGTTCTCGCAAACCACACTGCAAGCAAGACTGTATGTCCGGCATGTGCATCGTGTACCGCATGGTTTGTCTACTGTCATGTTGCGGGTGGCGCACCTAATTGTCTTTAGTAAGGTTTCTGGTGCAGGTTGTTTTCTTGTAGGTATTGGAGTAAGATATCCATATTACATATTGCCATCCCCATTCTGCCGGATCTGTCTTGCAATCGCCCAGTGTCTTCCGCAGCAAGCGCTGGAAATGCACCCTATACAGGTGAAAATTAGCAGCATCTACAATTGGAGGGAGACGTGCAATGTCACGCTCCTTCACTGCTGTAGAGATTTTCTTCATGTACAATTCATATTGAAGCTTGTCAAGGTCAGAATTTTCCTCATTTCTGCTGTACACTGATTAAATTATTTTGCGCTCCACTGTAGTAAGCTTCTCTTTGCTGACATGTCCTTGTTCTCCAAGCTACAATGCCCACTGAGACATTTTTCTTGAATTTCTAAGCAGATTGAATATTGTGGGTTTACTTTTCCCATACAAGGAACTGCTGGAATCACAACCACTCAATGCATCTGCAAAAGGGAGAGTTTTGCATCTATCAAATCCTACAGTTGTCCGCATGGAGGGAATATCATTGGTTTTCCCAGTGCGTGTTGCAGACTGCATCACAATGTTCTGTTATGCGTGATGTAAAAGAACTAGTATGTCTGTCATCTGTGATGATAGTTACATGCCTCAAATGTGCTACGTTGATGGTGGTTTGCACAATGAGTGTATCGGCATCATCATTGGCATGGAGTACTGTGTGACCCTTTTCTTGTAGGTCTCTGCCAAGCATCCGCACAAAGCAATTTTGTTTCCATTGTTTGACAGAAACTGTCCTTTTACTTACAGTTACCGTTGATGTTTTGCCAAACTCTATATTAACTTGATGATTTTTTAACATGTAATTGATGCTCTATCTTTTATGCAGGACGTGTTGTAATTATCAAACAGTTCCATAGTATTTTTAAAGATGGTTACTGTACTGATCAAGAATAGCTTTGAATGTCCCTTCTTTGGACCATGGAATAATGTGCAGTAGCGCTCCACCATCAACAATGTAGTACGTTTCCAGTACGGAATGAGAACTACTTGCTGCATAAGCACTTTGTTTTGTCATGTCTTTGAGGGCTTTGGCTAGAGTTGCCTTGTCTGCCTTTCTCATCAGCTGTGTTTTCACATCAAACAAGGAAGACGGGGGTGTTGATAACTCGTGCTGGAAGTATTCCGCTGAACCGTGCCATTCAGTGTGTCTGGAAAGAGCTACAAGCATTTGCTGTGTTAGCAGACGTGTGTCTACATGATGAGTTTCCTGTGCAATAATAACGCCTGTCTTTTAATACTTCCATTGTTACAGCTTGCTTACTTTTCTGTATGGTAACCCCACTGAAAGAGTTGTCTGAGTAGGCCCTGTATTTGCATATCTACCTCCTCTGCAAGATCCACGGTCACCTTTTCCCTCATTGTCCATTACGCCGGTGGACAATATTGACCATGCCTCTTCGACATGGAGTGAGAGGATTGTGCTCCTGCAGAAAATGAAGGATCTTGCTGAAATCCTTAAAATCTCTCATTCTTGCATTGAAAATATCAATGTGCTGCTCACTTCTACTTCTTGAAATTCCTGTTAAAATGCTCATTGCATGGAGCATTTCGCAGCATGCAGGGTGACTGGCATTCTACAGCGTTCTCTGGCTTTCTGTCATTCTTTCACTGTGTCAACCCTCCCCTACTTTTTGATGACTTCATAAGTGTTTGTTCAATGAACATATCTGTCCATACACCAGCTCACACCTTGTTCTGCCACCTCAATGTGAAATTACCTTTCTGCATTGCCTTGGCTACTTCAGGATACTTTACTTCCAGGTCTCTCATTTGTTGTACATCTATTCGGGCAGAATATAAAATGTTGCTAGTTCTCTCTTTTAATAAAAAGCAAAACAAAAAACTTACTTTGAATTTATTAACCAAAGAAATGTAAGGGGAGTGGGACTCTGAAATACCTAGTTAGGTATGGTTGTCTTTCTATACAGCATTAGGGTAACATTTGCTAGTTCTATTGTCTTAGGTAACTGCTGCAATTAATGAACCACTTACCTAGGAAGAATTGCAACAAACACAGTACTATATTGCCATATAGTGTCAGAAGGGTAAGGAACATTGAATTTAATAAAAATAACATCTATAGCACTTAAATACAATACAATTAAAGGTTTTATTAATTTTTAAGACACACAACAAATGATTAATAGAAAAAAAGTTAGAATGATTTAGCAGAGGAATACGGGGTAATGTTTTTTTTGTTTTTCTTCACATTTTTAACACATAGACAAACCTTTTTAAAACAAGTGAAGTTTTTGTACTACTGTTTCAGATCTCAAAGTCCATATACCACTACACTACATGATCAGAGGACTCTTGGCTAGAATCTGATGCTGCTGAACGTGAGGTCGGTGGTTAATAAATCCGCTACTGTCCAGGAGTTAATCCTGGACCATGACCCCGACCTTGTGTGCATTAAGGAGACATGGCTGGATGATGAGTTGGGGCCTATTTTGGCTGACTTTGTGCTGGCCAGGTACTCGGTGGGGCCCGGGAACTTTTTACTGAAATTGGGACTGACTGAGTCAGAAGGGCGGCTACGGGTGAAGGTGGGAGTTTGTCAGTTGTGTGCGGGGCCGGCCCGGGCTCAGTGCAGCACCCCTATCAAGTTGGTGCCCTAGACGGCTGCCTAGTTCGCCTAATGGCTGCACCGGCCCTGACAAAAGCTGTGCAACATTTACCTCTCGCAGCTTCTCAGAGGCAAATGGTGCACATTTAGTAACGTGGGAAAGCACGCGGAGTGCATTGCATTGACCTACAACAGACCCTGTCAAAGGAGGGACCTAGCAGGGTCTCTCTTGACTCAGGGCCCTACAGTGTCCCACAATTTCTGAAGACCCCTCTGGTGTGACATTGCCTATATAAACAAACTGCCCTGAGCAAGGCTGGCCTTTGATGCTGGGCGAGCTCTGGGCAGGCAGCCATCTTCAGTGGGTGGGGATGTATACACGGCACATGCTCAATGCTGACCATCACCTGCTCTCCCCTCTCCTCTGGAGAAACTGGAAGCACAGGGAAGGTCAGCACTAGGCAGGGCTGTATGTGTGCTGGGCAGATGGATATCCTCGCACCTTCCCTCAGTACTGAACCTGAACAGAAGGAAGCGCACAGTGCAAAGCCGTAAGGACAGGCAGGTAGGTGAAGGCTCTACCCTTAGCAACACCCTACCGGGATCAGGTTAAAGGGAAGGTATGAGGGAGGAGACAGCACAGGGCATCAAGGCAGGCAGGTTGTAGGTGTCTGGGATGCTTCTTTGTTTGAAGGCTGTGCCTGGCACTGGGAAAAGACTGAAGTCAACCCAAACCAAGTAACCATTTCTATTGCTTTGGCCTGTGTGTTTTTTGATGAACAGCTATTTATTTTTTTGTGTGAAGGGTTACGTTCTTGGCAAAATCCCATAATCAGAATCCTGCTCTTTAAGAAGTGTGCGACCATCTCTCTGCGTAGGAAAGCTAATAGGATAGGGAACAAGCTACTAGAAATTTGATCATTGTGAACGCAGCTGCCAAGGGCCAACTGCCATCGCTTTATGAATGGGCAATGCTACTGTCTGATAACAGATCTGTACTGATAGCTCAGAAGAAGCAGTGTTTATCTTATTTCTAAACTGCTGCAGAGAGGATTTTGATAATTGTCTAGTAATAGATGTCCTGGGTGGCTTGATAAAGGAAGCTTTGTGAGCACTTCTGATAAAGTAGAATAATCAGGGCTGCCCCGTGTCATGCTGTGACAGGAAGTTTCACTATAATATACTATAGATCGCGTGCACAAAACATCTGGTTATCAGAAATATGTCCCATATTTACATAAACAGAAATGTGTTTGTTTATTTATTTATTTTATTTTGATTTTTATCCCACCCTTCCTGCACAGCAACGCACGGTGGCTTACAAAAATTCATTAATACAACATAAAAACATTCCGCAACCCCCCCATCCTGCCCTCAGTCCATCCTCCCCCTTAATTAGTCCCCCACCCCCCCAATTCAGTCCCTGCTGGCAAAAACCCGACGGAACAGAATAGTCTTATGTTGCCTTCAGAAGGCTGCCAGGCTTGAGCACAGGCAGACCCCCCTGGGGGAGGGAGTTTCATAGCAAAGGTGTAATGGCCGAGGATGCCCTCCTCCTAGCTGAGACCTGGCGAAAAAACAGTCTCCAGGAGGGCTCCCCCAGCCGATTGCAGAGGTCGCGATGCGACATGGGGATCCAGGTGATTCCTCAGATAAATGCGGCCCAGGATGTTTAGGGCTTTAAAGGTAATCCCCAGCACCTTGAATTGGGCCTGGAAGACTATCAGCAGCCAGTGCAGTGAACAGAGCACCAGTGTTATGTGCTTGCAGTGATGCGTACCCATAAGGAGGTGAGCCGCTGCATTCTGCACCAGCTGCAGCCTCCAAACCATCACCAAGGACACAGGACAGCCCCATGTAGAGCACACTGCAGTAGTCTAGCCTTGAGGTGATGAAAGCATGGATTACAATGGCCAGTTCAAAGTCGGAAAGAAAAAGCCTCAGCCTCCTCACCAGATGGAGTTGGTGAAAAATGCTCCTGGCCACCTTCACAACCTGGCACTCCAGCTGCAGTAAGGGGTACAGAAGCACCCCAAGGCTACAAACCCCATCAATAAGAGGCGTCTCAATCCCCTCCAGGGCACAAGACCAGTCAACCATCATCAACTCAGTCTTGTCTGCATTTAGCCTCAATGGACTTGCTCTCATCCAGTTCCCCACCGCAGCCAGGCAACGGGTAAGCACTGAGACTGCAGGACCTGGGTCAGATGAAAAAGAGAGGTAGAGCTGAGTGTCATCAGCATACTGATGGCATCTCACGCCAAACCTATGACTGACCTCGCCTAGCCCAGCGCCTGCATATACACATTAAATAAGAGTGGGGACAGAATGGAACCCTGCAGAACCCCACAAGGAAGATCCTGAGGAGATGATGAGCAATCACCCAACACCACCTGCTTAGACCTCCCGGCTAAGAGAGAGTGGAACTACTCAACAACAGTCATGCCCACTCCAGTCAGGTCCCGCAGGTGATTCAACAACACCTCATGATCAACGGTATCAAAAGCTGCTGAAAGATCTAATAAAATCAACAGGGTAGAATTTCCCCGGTCTAACTCCAAGCAAAGGTCATTGACCAAGGCCACAAGCACAGTCTCCATGCCATGCCCAGGATGAAAACCAGACTGCGAGGGGTCCAGGAATCTGATAGTATCCAGATCTGCCTGGAGCTCAACAATAACCTTCCCTAAAAAGAGACAGTTAGAGACAGACTGATAGCTGGCAGGGGAATCAACATCCTTAAGGCAGCCTGATGCTCTGTCCTCCTAAAGCATTGATCACCCCAATCAGCAACGGCCCCAATGTCTCCTTGCTGGCATTCTCAGGATTATCCCCCACCTGTTACCTGTATACTTCCAATTTGCTGTAACCAAACCAAGAACGTGTACCTGAGTTCTCTCATCCTCATGAATGTCACATCCCTTGTCTCTCCCTCTGTTCCCCCTTCCCTCTCTCTCCGCCCCCTGTTTTTAGACTGTAAGCTCTCAGGCAGGGACTGTGTCTATCTTGTTTTTTTTTGTAAAGTGCCAGGTACATGGCTGGCACTATATAAATGCTTATAATAAATAATAATTTATACTAAATTCTATCTATGAATGTTGAATATAAAAAAACTTAAATAAAAAAAATAAATGGATAGCTTTTTTATCTAACAATATAGAGTATAACAAACATTAAATGCCAAAAAATCATGAAAATTAATTAGGTTTAATAATTCAATTCTCTAAATTGCATAACAACATCAAAGTTAATATACTATAGTTAATTGATTAATTATTGGAAGTCACCAACCCAACATCAAAATTAATACACCACCTTAACTCTGTCCTTTTTTTCGGTAGGACAGTTTCAATCCAATTATATTATAAATTCATTTGTATTTCTTTTCATTTTCTATTAATATAAATTTATGAATTTAATAAATTTAACTTTTTTAATTTTTTACAGTAGTTGTATAATCTCACATTCTATGTGCTTGAAAGAACAGAGTTTAAGGGGGTGTATTCATTTTGATGCTGAGTTGGTGACTTCCAATAATTAATTAACAACGGTATATTAACTTTGATGTTATGTAATGCAATTTAGAGAATTATTAAGCCTAATTCATTGCCATGACTTTTGATGTTTAAGGTTTATTATACTTGTTGTTAAATAGATTTTTATCAATGTTTTTTGGAATTTAAGTTGTGGTGTTCTCGACGTTGGTAGATAGAATTTAGTAGAAATGATCCTGCCTTTAACATTTTTTGAAGCCATTATGTTTTTTTGGTTTAGGAAATTCCAACTTTTTGAGATGGAAGGAATAGAATAATGTGAATTTTTAACATATAATAATCTCTCCCTCCCCTCTCGCGAAAAGTAACCATAATGCTAAGGAGCTGCTCCTGAGACAACAGAGAATCTCAGCTGTTTAGAAATGCTGCCGCTGCCATATACCTGGTTGAGGAGAAAGCCTGCCTCTGACGCAAAAAAAATTGCCCCCGACGAAAAAAATGTTAATGTTACTTTTACATTGTGTAAACTGAATTGTGTAAAAAGTTACTTTTACATTGTGTAAACTGAATTGTGTAAAAAGTTACTTTTACATTGTGTAGATTGAATTTTAAGAGAAATTGTTTGGTTAATATTTTTTTCAAGGCGTTTCAAACCAAAAGGATAACTTTGAATATAGTTTCAAACTTAACTAAAGTTTCATTCTCATAAAGAAGTTACATTAGGACATGTTATCCTACACAGTAATTGCCCTGGGGGTAGTACGCCCTGATTTGGAATGTTCACACAGCATATGGGGGAAAACCCTGGGCGAAAGGCACATTGATACATACATAAGAACCAGCCAGGGTAGTTGTGGAGCAAAGGCCACTTACCCTGGGGTAAGCTTTTCATGCTTTTCTCCAAGCAGAGATGCAACGTTATGCATGTGTAGAAACCTGGTTATTAGCTTTTCCAAAGGGATGAGGAGTGAGTTGGGCTCCAAGAGGTGTGAGCTCCCAGCCACTCTCTGCTCGGCAGCCCGGCAGGAGTGAGCGTGTGTGGTTTGATAATGAATGTTTAGTGAAAAGAACTACACTCTGTAGGATGGCCAGGATCTTGCACTTAAACCCTACAAGGATGGGAAATGGGGACTTGGGGCCATCTCCAGTATTGCCTGAGGCCTGGGAAAGTAATTATAGGGACCTCTTTTCAAATTCTTCTTTGGTGGCCCCTAGTATAATGCTTCACTCAAAGGACTGCTTTCCCACGTGGCAACCAGTTCGGCTGGAAGAAATCTGTGAGTTGATTAAGGAAATTAAGTCTGGGAAGGTGCCCGGTGATGACCTTATCACCGCTGAGATTCTGAAATTTGCCCCCGAATGGTGGGCAGGTCTTTTGGCACCATTATTTACATCAATAAATGAGTTGGGCAAGATACCAAGCTTGTGGCTCAACAGCATAGTGGTCCCCATTTTTAAGAAAGGGGACCCTTCATTGCATGTAAATTATTGCCCCATTGGTTTATTAAGCGTGGTGGAGAAGCTGTATGCATGGTTCTTGCTAATAAAGCTGCAAGAATGGCTTTCTGTGAATAATATTCTGGAACCTGAACAGGCTGGTTTCGAAAAAGGAAAGTCTACCGTGGACCACGTGTTCACTCTCATGGCTTTGGCACGGAGATCTCTGGATTGTCATAGAAATTTCTATCTTTGTTTCATGGACCTTCGTGCGGCCTTCGATTCAGTGTGTAGGGCACGGCTGTGGTATAAATTGAGGAACTCTGGGATTGACCCTCGGCTATTGTTCTTGATTAAAAAGCTGCACACTGGAAATTCCTTACAGGTTAGGTGCAACTCTTTGGGGAGTATAACAGGGAAAATTCCAGTTAAGGTCGGTGTAAGGCAGGGGTGCATTTTGGCCCCAACCTTGTTTAATTTCTTTTTAAATGACGTTATGACATTCTTAAAGGCCAGGGATTCTCATGCCCCAGTAGTAGGGAATAGGATCATCCCAGTACTTCTATATGCAGATGATGCAGTCCTGTTCTCAAGTACATCTGTGGGCCTGAGACGAGCCATGGACCAACTTGCGGCCTGTTGTGGCAGGGAGGCTCTCTCAATAAATTATGAAAAAACTAAAGTAATGATAATGGGAAGGGCCGGGCACTGCAGATTTCATTGCTGGTTCATAGGTGAGAATCAAATAGAACAAGTTTCTGTTTTCAAGTACCTAGGAGTGCTAATCTCACGTACCAGCAGCTGTAAGTTCCATTATGAGGCTGCCAGGACTCAGGCTAGGCGTACTTCGGCGGTAATCACTAGCTTTTTCTTTGGCCTGGGTGGGAACTTGGTTTTACCGGTTCTCCGTTTATTTAGGGCCAAAGTTATTTCAGATCTTTTATGCCTTTCCAGCATGGGGTATGGCTTATGTAGAAAAGCTGGAAGTATTCCAGAACAGCTTCTTGCTAACAATCCTGAGCGTCCCCAAGGGAACTCCACAGGTGATCTTAAGAGTAGAATCTGGTAGCCTCACGCTTAGACAGCTAGCCTTACGTTATATCCTTAGATTCTGGATAAGGGTTTTCTTGTTTCCACTGCAGGACCAGTCAGTGCTCTCCCTGATGGTGGCGCATGGGTTGTTTAGTGACTGGGACTTAGTGGTGGAACTGGAAGCAAGGAAGTTGGGGTTCTCTCGAGAATTCTTTCTGAATGCAGGCCCAAAGATAGCGGAGACTCTCCTCTTAAGGAGATTAGCGGATCAGGAATTGCAATTAGAGGATTCTCTCTTAACTGCCCAAAGAGTGGCTCTTGAGTACTTCCCCCCCGGATCCTTGCCGTGCCAAGGATTGCTACCTATTCACCTGGTTGCACGCCCCTGAAAGGAGGGCATTTACACTATTCAGGTGTGACTCCTTTTCAAAAGTTATACTAGAGGGCCGACATAAAGGGGTCCCAAGGGAGAATCGATATTGTCCCTTATGCGCGTTATGCGCACCGGATTCTCTTATGTATTTTTTTTTTTAGTGCCCCACATTGGCAGATTTGAGGGAGAAATTGTGGAATTCTTTATATCCTTTCTCAAGCCCTGGCCACTTTGGGGGCTCCTTCCGGATTCTACTAAGCCCTATTGATTCCTATATAACGAGGGCAGTGGCCGAGTTTGGAGTGGCCGTAATTCGAAGACGGAAAGCCTTTCTTGCCTGATAAAGGATTGAGAAGATTAATATCTGAAAGGATTATTTCTGTCAGGGGCAATTAAAAAATGATATAGCCAGTTGGGATTGTGTATGGGATGGATCGGTGTTTGATCATGGTCAGAACTGGTTATATGTATATTATGTGGGAAGTTTGCCTGTATGTAATGACTATATTGCTTTTATTTATGTATATGTTGCCCTTGGTTTGAGGGCTTTTTGATTGATTGTAATAGCTTTGGCTTCGCAATAAAGTCTATTTGATTTGAAGCGCAACCCCAGCTGGCTCGATCTCAGTCAGCAGGACTGGCCATGCCAGTCAGCAACTTTGCCATCAAGCTGGGGCATGCAAACTACTTGCCCCTCCTGACCCCTACACAGGACAAGTCCCCGTGCCCCTGTAGGAATGGGGAAGTTGGGCAGGGGCAGCTGCAGCCTGGACGGGCTGGGCTTGGGGAAGCTCAGATGGCTTACCCACTCTCCCCACCTGCACTCACCATTCGGTGTGACCCAGGTTGGCTTCAGGAGCGTCATCATTGTCCTATGCCCTCCCCCAGCCTGCCACTGCCCCTGGAACTTCTGGGCTGTGGGGCAGACTGCTGTGGGAGGTAGAGGCAGCAACTCTGCAGCCATGGCTGGAGTCCCCTCAGCACCGCTCCATTCCCTAACCCTGCTGGTCCCTGCACAGCCGGCTGTTTCCTCCCAACCTCATCTCCCACTCCACTCCCAGTGGCTCTGGCTGATCAGGACAACTAGCAAGAAGGCAGCTGTAGCCCTGCCCAGGTAAAGGGGAAATCTGAGCAGTAGCAGAAAAAGGCAGAGCTGCTCCCTGTCACCTGTCTTCTCCTCCCACTACTGTCCAAGGTGGAGAGTTGCGCTGGAGAGAGAGGGCTTGTGTGTGTATTTAATCTTGAACCTTGTTTTTAAATGCGTACTATTTAAAAACTCCTGCATTTGTTTAAAATGTCTTAAATGCAGGGGAAGGGAACCTGGGGGGCTTGGGCTGGGGGAGTTTGGCTGGGGTGCAGAGGGAGGGGGGGAGGCTTAGGGTGGGCTGGGAGGAGCTTGGATTTTGAATTGATTAATGGGGCCACAGCAGCATAGGCCAAAATGAACTGATTAATGGTGGGTGGGGGGAAGCATGGACCAAAATGAACTGATTGATGGGGGGAGGTTTCCGTGATATAAAGGAGGAAGGAGAGTGTGTTACTGTGGCTTTAAAGCACAATCTGTGATGCTATTGTTGGCATATAATGAGTGAGGGGAAACAGATACTCCCCCCTCCCCCCGAATAACTCTATGCTAATGTTGGAGGACTGTGAGATCATTGGTGTGTGATTTCAGTGTTGGTCCAAAATGTAAAACATGGAGACAAAGTTGCTCAGATGATCTCTTTTATAGAACCAAATTCTGTTGATAAAAGTTTGCAAGCTTTGTATACTATAGTACAATAGGATGGGCAGTGGGGCAGCCTTTGGCAGAAGTGTGTGGCCTGGGGACAGGCTGTATTTATTATATTTTAGACTTTGGATGACATTGTAATACAATAAGTCATCCAAAGCGGATCGCAAGGAGTGTGCCTTGTGCCGCTGTGTCTGTGTTCAGCACTGTATACCGTGGATATTTTGTACACCTGCTCATCTGTTTTGCAGCGTGGGGGCATGGCTTGGCTTGGGGTGTGTGTCAAGGCTTGGCTTGGGGGCAGCAGCCTGAGAAGGGCCTACGGGTGCAGAATTCCTAAGTCTGGCCCTGCCCAGGTAGAGAGTGAATCAGAGCAGCAGCAGCAAAAGGCAGAGCTGCTCCCTGTCACCTGTCTTCTCTTCCCACTACTGCCCAAGGTGGAGCATGGACACTGCCAGCAGCCCCAACCCAGCAGTGAGCATGAAGTGGTACGAGCCTTGAGCCGCTGCCATCTCCTCTTCCTCATCAGCTGCCAATGCCCCCTCCTCCCCCCTGACCTGGCACCCTAATTCCACCTCCCATCACTTCTTCCTCCACCAAATCCAGTAGCCCAATGGCCCCTCCCTCTGCCTCTCCTCCATCCGACCCAGCAGCTCAATGGCCCCTTCCCCTGCCTTACCTGGCAGCCCAATGCCCCTCCTCCTCCCTTCCCACACCTGACCTCGGAGCCCAATGCCCCCTCCTCCTCTGCCTAACCCGGTAGCCCAATACCCCCACCTCTCCCCTGCCCAAACTGGCCGCTTAATGTCCCTCCTCCCCCTACACCTTCCTGACCTGAAAGCAAGATTCCCACACAAACCCCAGCCCAGCTCCTCACAAGGAAAGTCCTCCCCCTACCACTGGAAGAATAGTCTCGCAACTTTGGACAGGAGCAGCCTCTCCAAGTTATGAGACTCCTTCGTTCAACAACATAACCCCACTCAACTGCACATGCACAAGAACTATTTTTTAAAAGTTTAAAAACTATTTTAAGACTTAACTAAACACCATCAGACCATTCAAAGCACTTGAAAGATTGCTCAGGCTACATGCATGCAAATGTATGACTCTCAACTTGCAAAAATGAGAAAGATATCAACCACAAAAGAAATGTCTGAACAGACTATTAGGACGTCCAAACTATACCACTATAAATTAACTTTAAAATACTTATAACTTTTAAATGGCTTAATCAATCTGCTTCAGATTTCACTGCAATCACCCTATCCCCATAAAGAAATTTTCAGATGGAAAGCTCAACCTGTTCATTCATAAAATTACTTTAAGATTCATCATTTACAGTGGAACTTGGTCCTGCCCTAGCGGGGCTCTTTAGTACCAAAAATACTGCTCTTCTATCTCCTCCTACCAGTAGTAGAAGGTAGAACACATTCCTATTCTATGGTCTATTCCAAAGCCCACTCAAGTCATGAAAATTTAGCCCATTTACTATTTTACAGTACTGTCAAAAGGTGGGTAGGAGAGTCTCTGCCTCCATAGTGGTATCAAGCTAGTGTTATCACCAGCACTGGACTTAGGATTTTAGTGCCCTAAGCAACTTAGGCTGCCCCGCCCGCCCCCAGGAGCTTTGGTGCATCCATAAGTTGCCATCTGAGGCAGGGAGGGAGACAATGGTGGCACCCAGCACAGAAGCAGAGTCTCTTCCTNGGCACACTGCAGACACGGCTGTAAGGGGGAAGGATTTCTGGGCCGGTGACATGCGCGGGATATGCGGCCTCACACCGGCATGAATATTTAAACGGGCAACAACTGAGCCGGCAGTTAAAGGTACCAGCCACATTTTTTGTATCGTGTATAAACGCCCATAGTCCCTGTTCCCAACCCTGTCATGTAACGCGTATACTCATCCTCTCCCATGTTCCATCTGTGAGCCTGCTTCTCAAAGACACTCAGGAACACTTCTGAGTTGTGTCCCCCTCCCTGAAAGGGAGGAAGTCCTTGGGTGTCAACTTGTGGGGTGATGTTAGCTTCCTCTGGTGCATGTCAGCCTCGTGCTTGTGCTGAGCTTCCTGTGCCTTCTCCTGGGCCTCTTGCTGCTCCCTCTCATGCTGGTGTTGACCCTCCTGGGCTGCGAGTAGCTTCACTTGGGCTGCCAACTCCTGCTCCTTTGCCTCTCACTTGGCATCCCTCTCCTTCTGCCTTGCCTTTTGCAGCTCCCACTTGTGCTGGCGTTGAGCCTTCCTGGGCTGCGAGCAGCTTTGCCTGGGTTGCAGACTTGTGCTGGCATTGAGCCTTCCTGGACTGTGAGCAGCTTCGCCTGGGTTGCCAACTCGTGGTGGCGTTGAGCCTCCTGGGCTGTGAGCTTGCTCTCTTTAAGGCGGTTCTGCTTCCGGATTGGGTTCATCTGGGAGTCCCAAGGGGAAGGGTCACTCTGGCTCCTGCTGACTTGGCAGGAGCTGCAGGGCTGCTTTCCCTGGCTTGATCTAGCACTGCCAGGATCTGAGTTAAGACTTCCTTCTTCAGACCCATGAATGTGACACCACTCTAGGCACACTCCTCCTCCAGCTCTTTCTTGTTCAGTTGTTCATAATGCTCTGCCATTACTTTTAATTAAGCCCTATCCAGTTCACCCAAAGCCAAAATCAAGGACTCAGTTGCTCAAGGCTTATTTCTAAGACACCTCTTTTCCCTGTGTGTGCTTTTTAAAAACTCAAAGAAAACTGCTGGTGGATCTTATCCCACCGTATGTGCTGTCTGGTTGCTTGGATTATCCCACCGCTGCCACCACGTGTGATGAAATGTGGCAGGGGGCACTATACAGCTGAGCCACCCACCTCACTGTGTTTGTCCAAATACTCTAGCCTGGGGTCCCCACAGATGGCAAACCCCAGAAAAACCTCATTTTTGGTGCCCCCACCTGAGTTTCAAGGGAATTCACACAACTCAGGATATGCAAACCCCACAGCTTCCCAAGGGCACCCTGTTCCCTAGTTATTATCTGGCGTTCTCCCCCTTTCTGGAGGCAGAACCTTGAAGCAACTCAGAGGGGCTTAGCTTTGTAAGGAGCTGTCTTGGCTAAAAGAGCCAGAAGGGAACTTCTTTTTCCTTCTTTAGGTAACTTTGCCTTCCAGGTGAAGGGAAGCCTTCTTGCAAGAATAACACACACCCCTCACCCCCATGCTGTTAATTAGGAGAAAAAGCTTAGACTTTACTTACATGGTCAAAAAGGTACTAAAGGGTAAGAAAGCAGGATAAGTCTTTGAGCAAGTCCCAGAGTCCATTTTGGTGGGCACATGGGCTCCTTTTGTATTTGCATCTGTCCAAACCAGGGCTGCACAAAGTATGGCCCGAGGGCCGCATGCGGCCCACAAGGACCTTTCCTGTGGCCCGCCATGCCGCCTCCTGCTGCTGGGCTTGTCTCACCCCAGGTAAGTGGGGTGGAGGTAGGGGGTTGCTGTATTTGCCTCAGCACACCCTGTCCTTTATGTTTGGGGGTGTGTGCGCCAGCTTTACCATGTAGCTTGGGGCACTGGCTACTGTCTGCCCTGCCTGTGCATCCTGCCATGTGATCCTGGTTTGCCCCTGTGTGTGCACCCGTCTTCTAGGTTTATGGGAGTGGGGGATGCTAGTTCTGCTTTGCTATGTGACTGGGGGCACTGGGTTATTGTGTTTTCCCCTGCCATGCGATCCTGGTTTGCCCCTGCATGTGCACCCTGTCTTCTAAGTTTTTGTGTGTGTGTGTGTGTGTGTGTGTGTGTGTGTGTGCCTGTTTTACTTTGCCAAGACTTGGGGTAGTTAAATTAAGTCAGACTCACAGTGGAACTTCTTTGGAGCACAGGACTTGTTTGTTAAATGCAATTCAATTTCTAATTAAGTTTATTTTATTATTATGTCTATTGCATAACTAGACCCTCCTCCAGCCTCTGCTCCCATGTCGGTTCCAGCGTCCCAGTCTGATGGTTCAGTTCCTGCCCCAACCTCTATCTCTGCACCCATCACGGTTTCTGTGCCTGATGCTCAGCTACCCCCTCCAGCACTAGCCACAGTTTCTAAGCCGGTCACCCATCCAGCCGCCACACCCCGGCCTCAGACAACACCTTAAGGTTACAAGGTGACTCTTCTCTTGGCCTCTGACGTGGAAGATGAATATGATGAGCTGGACCCTGACGCGGTGGCTGACACCTTGTACTGAACTGGAAGGCCAGCCTTGGATACTAGATACTCCACCCTTCCTTGGCAGCCAGGCCAGTGCTCAGAAAAAAAGAACACAGGCAGGTGTGAAAAGCCTCCCAGAGGTCACCCCTAGGGAGGGGGTTAGTGGTAGGACCCAGATTAGAACCAGCACCCGGGAGGCAGCTAACTCTGCAGCACCACCATTACACCTCCAACAAGTCCTTGGCCCAGCCCCTTAAGTTCTGCTCCACTCACCAGGTTCTGATTGGCCTCTGATGTGCCTATTCAGTATAAAAGGCACATAACAGGAAGCAGAAGGCATGCAGAATAATGTTTAGGAATGCGTGCACCTGGGTACCTGCCTGCCTGGTTATTCTGCCTCCTGCATTGCGCCCTCTGCCCCATTCCCAATCCAGCCTGACCTGCCTATTTTAGAACTGATCTTCCAGCATGACCCTTTGCCTTGACTCTGACCATGCTACTGGCTTGTCCCTCTGTTTTGATACTCACTTGGACCTTATCCTGCCTTTATTCTGCCTGGATTCCACTTGGTGCTTGACCTGTCCAGTTAACCAAATTACTATTTAACAAATTACTGTTTAATTACATTTGCTCATAATTTTTTATTTTTTTATTTTTACTCCGCTCCCTCTGGACCTGGTTCAGTTGTGCGGTAACCGGTAATTCGCTAAACAGTAATATCTGGTTTGGAAGTTAACCTTCTTGGTAAAGTTACTGACTATCCACCAAACTATCTAGAATACCAGGTATTTACCATGGATAATAAATTTGCTATCCGTTTCAGCACTACTGACCCCTTCATAAGGTTGGAAACAAACAGCAGACCTAGAGGAGAATATGCATCCCCAGCTGCAGCGTAAAATCAGTGATTGGACAACAGAGGGAGATGTTTCTGAGCCCCTCTCTGTCATCACTATCATTTATTCTACTCTCCTTACTCTATGACTAGCAATTTGACTTTAGTTTCCATTTATTCAAGACAACAGATTTCCAGATGCTTGACTACCTGTGAAATTCCTAGAGTAGGGTTCTCAGCTTAAATCACTAGATGGGCCGTAATAAATTGTTTGGCCCAACACCCAGCTGAATATCCGTATTGTCCATCCATCATGAGTAGATACATTCTTCGTCCATCTACTACCTTCATGATGCTCACAGGCATTTAGCTTTATACCTGATAGGATCAATCTAAAACTGGTATGTAATGATGGCAGAATAATTTCCGTAAATGTGACGTGTTTATAGTCTGATACAAATGGAGAATATTATATTGTTTGGTCCTTTTAAAAAAAGAGGGGAAAAGATAGTCTTGAGAGTTGGAACCTAGACATTATTTTCCAGTTAATATTTTAATGTTCCAAATACTCAGCTATTTCTGGATTTCAGAAACAACCCCAGGCATGCAACCATAAGCTCCATGTATCTGCTTCAAGGGTCAGACACACAGTATTAAAAGAAAACTAACCCCCTCCAGAAAACCTAACACCTTACAAAAATGCAAAGCTCTTAATCGGCTTCCCATGTGATTTGAAAATAGTGTTCGTACTTTGGTCCAGGAACTGTAAGAAACGGTTAAGGAGGACTCTGCTGAATTAGTGGGAAATAAAAATGTTTTGTGTGAAAGAATCCCCCACACATAAGGAAATAATGGTATTTTGACTGCTTTGCGAAAAGATGTGCAATTTACTCTCTGAAGTTTAGTTAATTAAAAGAGTCCTGGAAGAGTTGTGTTTCCAAGAAATTGGCTTTCAGGTTTTTTTCCTCCCACAGATCTTCTAAGTAGCAGAATTTGGGGTTCCCACTATAGTTATGAAAAGCACATCCACATTTTACCTGGCTGCCTGGACAAGTGTGAGACCAGCATTCTCTACTGGAGAATTTGTCAAAAAATCATTATGTTTATGTAGAAGTCTTAAAGGTAGTAAAATTATAGCCGATACACATGGCTTAATTAACCCTAATGCTTATTACACTGTAGCCTAATAGGCCCCTTGATTGGGGTCGCTCAGTGTGAGGGTTTGCCTAGCCTATATCTGATTTCTGAATCATAAGATTTAATTGTTATAGTTTAATTGCAAAAGGCAGAGAATTCCACCTGTGGGTTAGGAACCCAAGTGGGATTGTGCTGTCTTTGGATGGGGTCACATCCTGATCGATGTACTTTGCTTGTAGCGTTTGTTGTTTGGGGTCACAGAATTAGACTGAAGTCTCAAAATGGGGACAAAAAGGCAGACAAGCAAAATTTTGGGAACCACTAGCATAAGGCAATCAAGGCATTAATAGTTTAATAAGCCACATACCTTGAATACTCTGGCTTTTATGGAAGCGTAGATGTGTCTGTGGCATAGGTGAAGACCCTTTAAGTGTTACATGGGATGCAGTCTTCCACCATTAAAGTCAGTGACTCAATTACTATTGACTTTACTGATGGAGGTCTGAAGCCTTAGCTTGGGGCTGCCATATCTATCAATCCAGCCTTGCAGATGCACATTAATCACACACAATGCATGCTATGTAATAAAGATTTGCATTGCTTTCCTTTTAGTAATTAGCACTTTCTGCAATGCTTTAAGAGACACTATTGGCATTTCTTTTCTTTTTTAAAAACATGACTAATTATTTGTGCAGAACACAATTTCCAGGGAAAATTATAGTGTGATACTAATATTATTATCTCCTCCCACTCATAGGGTGAAATGTTTTTTAAAAACATACGTTCAGTAGTAGTCATAAATCAGGTACCAGTTTATGTATAAACTACGGAGTCCATGTACCACTGTGAAATAGATGTGTGTGGACGTGCTAATAATTTGAATACCAAACAAAATCATTCTGATGAGGAGCATTGGGAAGGAAATCAACCTGTCCCTTCCAGGACATATACTGATTTGGTACTTTTAAAGTAGGGCTGCAATACCATACCTCACAACATTTAGAGTGGCCAAAGAGGGACAAGCCCCACCCCCTTGGCTAATAAGCACCGCCCCTCAGCAAGTAAGCCTGGCCCCTCACGTATGTCCATGTGCACACACATACCGCTCAGCATGCTCAGCGCACGAAGAGGGATAGAAACTCTCCTGCTTCTCATTTCACTTAGTTTCTTGTCATTCCATCATCTCCCCCATTGTTCTCTCCTCTCCAGTGCTTTTCCTGGGAGGCAACCAGGAAAGAGGTGCCTGAGGCTTGAATACCAGTCTCTTTGTCTCTCTCGCCTGAAGGACTGAACCCAATAGAAATCAATTGCAAAACTCCCACTGATTTTGAGGGCAGATTGTGCCTTTAGTTTGCACCAGCAGATGTGATGAGTATGTAACGTGAGGAAATGGAGGAGAAGACCTTGTTTTAGTGACTGTGCATAACTGAAGTGAGGGGGTGGGTGGAAGAGCTAGACAACCTTTGTTTATTTGTTTGTTTCTCAGTTATTTTGAGGGATGGAACTTTCAGTTTTGGATTAATCTGAAGCAACCCATAAATTGCCCTCCTGGTTATGGATCTGGCATTTTGGTTCCATATTTCCCCCCACCCCCATCTTCCGGGTCCATGGAGTAGTACTTACTGGCCTTGGAAGGCTTGAATGAAGCACCACTGCTGCTGTGGGGGCTCTGACAGGCTCCCTCGCTGCAGCATCCTCCCTGCTCCGTATCACGCATGTGCAAAATGGCTGCCGGGCCTGATTTGCGCATGTGAAAAATGGCCTCCGCCCTTAACGAAAATGGCAACAATGGCAAATGGGGGCAGGGGAAAAATAATTCCAGGATAGCTGCCCTTTTCCAAAATGGCGGTGATGCTGCTGGCACCATTTTGGAAAAGGGTTCGTAGGCTCAGAATGGTCTGATGGGCATTTTGCGCATGTGAAGTTGTTGTTTTTAATTATTTTAAAATTATTTAAAAGGCTTTAATGGATTTAAACACAGAGCTGAACTACAAATCTGTAATTAAAGCCATAAAACCAAAGCAATGAAATGAACCCGCCCCCACAACAACAACAACCCCAAACCGGAATTCCTTCCAGTGTCCCACCCCTACTTTTTCCTAACAAAACTAAAAATCAAGGTAAGAAATAGAAGTTTCTCTTATAGACCTTGCACAGTAGTTTCTCCACAGCCTAGCTTAATGGGCGTATTCCAAAAAAGGAGAGCCCAGATCATGGATCTGTGCCGTGGATCTGTCCCCTACCCTTGTGTGCATGCCCTCCTCTCTGCTCCATTAGCCGGAGCTCAGCTGTTCGGTGCTTGGGGGTAGAGACTGGATCCAGGAGCCAGATTCAGGCACTGGAAAGGGGCCACAAAAAAACTTGCTGAGGGCTGTATTTGGCCCCCAGGCCTGAGGTTCCCCACCCCTGTTCTAATTGCAGGGCCCACAAGGCTGGGAGGTCCACATGCATGCAGAGTGTCTCAGTCAGGGTAATTTCAGATGTTACGAGAACACAGTCAACCACAGTGAACCACAGACAATCCAGCGGCGTGGCCAAAGAGCCCCAAACGTCTGATCGGCACCATCTTCGGAAGCGTGGTCAAAGCGATTCCCACCGGGAAACCGCCAAACGTAACAACTGAACAGCAACCACCAGGTGGGAGCAAACAAAACGATCCCCAGCTGTGGCAAAAGCACGCAGCGTCGCTGCCAGGCAACGAGCAACTCACAGACTGGGGAGGGAGATTTGAAGGGCACACAGCAGCAGGGGAATGTGGCAGGATGGAGCAAGGCAGAAGGGTGAGGAGAGCAGAGGGCGAGCGAGGAAGGGAGGAGGAGGAG
>QEPC01010396.1:1916033-1949964 GCA_003113815.1 Sphenodon punctatus
CCCCCCCCCCCCCCTATTGAGCGATGAAGGCCTTGTTCTCTTCCTTGATCCAGGAAATACATCTCTGGTGGGCAGATTTGTAGGCAGAAAGTGCCTGGGATGGAACACAGGAGATAGAGGTGCTGGTAGTTGCCTGTGAACATAGCAAAGGAAAAAAACACATAATTAGATAGCAATATATGGAAGCATTTATCATGCAGCTGTGTAAATGCAGCCGCTCAGACCCCCAAGTGCATTAACTTGCCATAGTTGACCAGTTGTCGTTCTGAGCCATAGCCATGGCAATGGAAAGCCTGCAAAAGTCGCTGCTTGCTTAGAATGTAATGGCTCGGGATGAGCGAGCATCGGCCACGTACTGCAAATTGGGACAAGCTGAGACAGTGCATTAGAATTTGGTACCTGTTGGCCTTTTAAGACAGACTTAGAGTGCAGAGAGAGGGATAGGAAGTGGTCACTCCTCAGAACGCTCTAGGCTTTTCACCCTCTGCTCTATAGTGCTGGAGGCTGCACGCAACCTAATTGATAGGGCGAGGACACATGGGTGCACATTAGCCCACATTCACCCGCATGGTGGGCTCCACATGTTCCGAGACCCCACTGTGAGTAGGGGCTGCATGTCCAATGGGTGGTGGCCACATGGCCGGTGGGAGCAAATGCCTAATAAACAAGCAGGTGGACACCCACCTGGTGTGGACTACCGCGGACTATTGTCTCATTTGTTAACACCCTAGAACAATCCTGCTGAAAAGAATAACAAAGCTATCTTAGTTAGTGGTTCCTCTGAACCTTGTTTGAGGAGGCGTTTAGAAGTTGCAGCATGAAGGTGGGATATGCAGTGCGTATTAAAGTTACCAGTTCTGCCAGAGAAAAAAATTGGACAATGTTAATAATTGCATAAATTTGTGGGTTTGGTTTATGTGAATTCAAACTAACCCATTGCCTAGTTGCGAGACAGGGATAACATACAAACCAGCCAGGTGGTAACATAAAGGAAGCCAGGCCAAAGCTTCCAACTCACTAATTACAGACCCCTTGTATGTAGCACAACTCAATAGAATGGATGCCTCCCAGCTCCAGAGCATTCTGACTTCTGGACGCTTAGCATTTGGTCATAAGTTGACTTGGGCACTGGAGGACAAAGACTCCAAATTTCTAGACTGTCCAGCAGTGCCAGATCCAGGGAACTTTGGGTGCTATATGAAATGCTGATGTAGGCCCCCTGCTAACATAGAAATGTCTAATGGACACGTACCAGTTCACCCAATAGTAAAGCCCATAGGTTACACATATGTTATTTCTAGTTTACTCACAGGCCTCTTGTTTTTGGGCGGGGGGCTCCTGAAACCCTGCAGTCTCCTTGTGCTTAAGGCTCTGTTGGCCTGTATATTATTATGCAGGTGCTTCTCACACTCATGCATATCTCCCAACAGTTCTTCTTTTTTTAATATTATTATGTATATTTTAATCAATTTCTTATTTTACAGATTCTACAAAATAGAGTAAATAAAACTATAGAATAAAGTAAATAAAGTAAATAAACCAGTAAATAAAGTAATAGAATCTGCATTTGCCATTTGCCTAGATCCAGCCATGCTGCCTGGGTGGCGAGTGGCAGGATAGCAGCAACCCTAGTTATGCACTTGACTGAGGGTGATCGTTCAACAGTATGTGAGCTTGATGCCTTGCTCTCCAGTGTTTTCCCATGATCTGTGGAAAGTCAATGTTGTTGTAAGAACAATTTCTGTGACCTACAGGAAGCCAGAGCTGATAACATTCTCTACTTTTGGTTCTCGGTTTGTATTTATTGACTTGGTTTCCTACTGATGCTAATCACCACCTTTAAAAAAACACACAACAAGAAATGTGCTGCTAATGCTAAAAATAGGAAGTAGCACATAAGCTAGCAACGCTAACTGCTGAATGTGGTCAGCTTGAGTGTGACTCACATTAACAGCCTTTTTACAGCTTCTGAATTCATTGACAGAAGAATAAAATGAAAGCTAGCATGGATGGAAGTGGAAAGAAATGATTTCCTTAGCCATTTCTGATTAACATCTTTGTAAGATGTCAAGAAAAAGACACTGGAGAAAGAAACAAAAATAGAGGGTTTTTGTTTTTTCTTTTTCTTATGATCAAAATATGTTTAAAGGGTTTGATGGTAATGGAATTCTAATACTTACTCTCAGAGCCTATTCCTTAGGGTCTACAGAGAATTACTACACTGAAGTATGGCAATGACTCGTCTGGGTCCATTATTCTTTCAGTACAAGATTACTTTGTAGCATCTAACTGATGTATAAATTTAATGTATGAAGGACACACTGGTTGATCCGGTCATGGGGTGTGTAGTAGGATTAAGAGATATGGCTGGACAAAAAAATCTCCTTTGTATTTAGAGATATTGTATTTTGTATTTCATATTTTGTATTTTATAGTTCATAGTTTGTGTATTCAATATACATATATTTATATATATTTTTGAACTCTTGACAATAGCCTGTGGTCATGTCAAAATAAAATAAATTAAATTAATGTGTATCCTGACACTAACAAGTTGCTTGCTTGTCTTCAGGGGCTTTCTGGAGGCAGGAAGAAAAACTAAGTCACCAAAACTGTTTGGACACCAAAATTGTTTGCACATTTAGTCCCTACTCCTGCAAATCTACTGACTACACTCTTCCAGTTGTGATCTCTTCAGAGTTTCACTGGCTGACATTAGAACAGCAACAAGGAATTAAACAAGGACCTGACTTTCCACTGGTTTGCACCTTTAAATCATGCCCTCAGCAGCTAAAAATTGTGAGGTTGGCATCATGCAATTTTATTGTGTGTTTTGGGAATTGAGGTTTGTTTGTTTTTAAGTCTAAAGAGACAAGACTCTTGATAAAATGGCAAAACTCAGCTTTCACTTAAAACCCAACCCTCATGGTTGTTGAGAGACTTGAAAACATGAGAAAAGCTACTCATCCACTGGCATTTTAAAGGCTGTCCCTTATTTCAAAACATCCCAGCTGCGCAGAACTCCATAGAGCAGAACCTCACAGCCCCAGAATGTTCTTTATTTTTAACATTTGGTTTGGCAACCACAGACATCACTGCAGTGTAACGTAGAAGCACAGAAACCAGAAGACAAAGAACAAGAACCCACGTTCCTTAATTTTAAAAATATCTCATGATTTTAAGCCATTCTTGTGATTGGAAGGACCCAACTCATGATATTTGGGCTTGGTCACCCTGTTACTGAGAGGTGCATTATTTAGCAATACAATACTTTCCCCAAGAGACAGAGATTGGCCACTGTCGGAAACAGGATGCTTGGATTGATGGACCGTTGGTCTGACCCAGTATGGCACTTCTTATGTTCTTAGAATTGTTTCCTAAATTTACTAAGTTTCCTAAAGGTCAATGTTGACAAGTGCAAAATGATGCACATAGGGAAAAAAGTAACCCTAATTCCACATACAAAATGCTGGTTGTTACCACTCAAGAAAAGGATGTTGGAGTTTCTGTGGACAGTTAATTGATATCATCAGCTCAATGTGCAACAGTGGGCAAAAAGGCAAACTGTGCAATAGGAATTATTGGGAGAGGGATAAAAAATAAAACTGAAAATATCAGGATGTCACTATGGTGTGACCACACCTTGAATATTGTGTGCAGTTCTGGTTGCTCCATTTCAAAAAAAGATATTGCAGAACCAGAAAGGGAAACAAAAATTATTCAGATGTATGGAACAGGTTCTGCACAAGGACAGGCTCAATAGGATAGGGCTCCTCAGTTTGGAAAAGAGACAGAGGGGACATAATAGACGATTACAAAAGTATTAGTGTTGAACAAGTAAACAGAGAGGTGTTGTTTATCCTCTAATAATACTAGAACTAGGGGACACTAAGGGTGATTTCAGACGAGACGGGGCGGCATTCGCCCCATCCCAGAATCACCCAAATGATTCCCCACTGGGATCACTCCAGCACGTCCAACAGACGTGCCGGCTGATCCTGGCGGGGAATCGGTGAGGAGGCGGGACTGCGCGGTGCAACGTGCAGCTGCACGGCCCCGCCCCCCCACGCTCCCCTGCTGCCTGCCCTCTCGGGAGATGGGACGGGCGCCATGGCCAATGCCGCCGCAGCGCCCGCCCCATTTGACCCCGGCCCGGAATCCCGCCGGGGATTCCGGGCCGTGGTTTCCGGCCAGACTTTACTTTTTGTTGGTTCCCGGCAGGAATCTCTTTGACCACACTTGCGGTGATTGTCTGGCGGGGAGCCCCGGAAGCATGGTTGAAATTGACCCCATGTGGGAATTGACCGTGGTGAACATCTGGCGGCCGCCAAACAGACGTTCAGGGCGCTTTGGCCCCATGTGGGTATTGACCGTGGTTCACTGTGATCTCGCAACATCTGAAAATACCCTAAGAAACTGACAGCAGATTTAAAACAAATAAAAGGAAGTACCATCTCACTCAATGTACAGCTATTTTGTAGAATTTGTTGACAGAGGATGTTATGGCCAATAGCATAAGTGGTTTTTAAAAAATGATTGGATAAGTTGTTAGAGGATAGGTCCATAAATGGCTATTAGTCAAGCAGTTCAAGGGACGCAACATCGGACTGTTGGGAGCAAATAACAGGGAATGGATTGTTGTGCACTTCTCTGAAGCAATCAAAGGTGGCCACGGTTGGAGACAGGATGCTGGGCTAGATGAGCTGTTGGCCTAACCTGTACAGCACTTCTTATGTTCTTACATTCACTCCCTCATTAGGGAATTGGCCAGAGAAAAATACTAGGCCAAAATATATTAATTGCACAGAGCCTTAGAGGGAAACAGCTCGGGTGGTTTTAGGGATGTAAAGCTGGATGAGGGATAGCGTAGGTAACTGCTCTAGCATTTTAGTCTCTCTTTCCTGATCATTGCTGAGTCAGTAATCTGCTGATCAGCACCTTTTAGTGATTCCTCTGCTCTAGGAGACCTATAATTTATTTATGTGGTGAATGAATAATGCATCTGAGTTACAATGAACTTTTTTAGCATCTATTAACATCAATCAAGTCTAAGAGGCTTCAGCCTGTATTTACAACTGTCCAGACAAACCACTTAGTAGACGTTTGGCAAGTATGGGCTGAGAAAATTGCAACAGAACTCTCTTGATGCAACTTTGGTTTGCACATTTAGGCCCTGCTCCTGCAAACCTACTGCCTGAACTCTTCCAGTTGTGATCTCGTCAGAGTTTCTTCCATGTATTTATTCTACAAGTCAAACTAATAGTAATTGTTAACTTTTCATCTGTTTTAATTATCACTGAGGTGTTTTCCTAAACTTGTTGCTTTTCTCTTTGACAGCTTGCCTTTTATTGTCCGTGTTTTCTGAGACCATATCAAATCAACGTTTTTCCATTATATGGAAGGGTGCTCAAGTGGCATTTGGGATGAGGAAAATCTGTTGGTGTCCAGCTGAGAGTCAAGGAAATGGCATAGTGTTTATTAATATGACCCATTCCTCCCTATTCTATAGGAATGCCTTTGTGCTTTCAGCTGTTCCCTGACCAAAAGAGCAGTCTGTCAAATAAACCCTCTGGTCTGAAATGTGGCAGTGAATAAGGTCCATGTTATTTTCTGAAGAGATCATCACATATTTAAAGGGCCAGAAATCCACCTTGCTGCCTTCAGTAATGGCAAATTCAATAGACAATAATTCATCAACAGTTAAACGATATACTGGCTTTTATTGCTCTGATTGAAAGTGAATTAAGATTTTTTAATCTAAAACTGCTATGAAGGGTGCTACGCTGACTTCTCATGGTTTTCCTGCTTGTGAGAATTTCTTTTTATTCTTCTCAGCATCAGGGCCTAGCCTCATCTAGCTCCAAGTCCACCAGAGTCCAGCACCAGATCTCCAAGGGGAGCAACTCTGGAAATCCCAGCAACACTGGAGAGCCTCTATCCACAGGCTCACCTCTATTATAGGCCCATTTCACACGAGATGCCCCCCTATGTCCATGGTTGGGAATGGGCGCGGGGCACCTGTGTGACTGCCACGGCGGGTGCGTGTGTGCTCCACCCATCTCTAGCCACCTCCACCCATTGCCCACACACGGAGCCATTGGCTAAAACGGTGATGGCTCCATGCGTGAAGATTGGTGGAGGTGGGAGGATGTGGGTGAGTGTCAGTGTAACGGCCACCAATGCAGCGCACACCCACCGTGGCACACACCCATCCCCCCGCACTGCATCCTGTCTGAAAAGGACCATAGAGACATTTGTTGTTTCCTTTGGGTTCTTTATATAGACCAGGACAGCCAATAAAGAGACAGTTGGGACCCAGCCAATCATGGAGAGGGGATGGAGAAGCACAAGGCTCCAGGAGAACATCTATCAGTCAGTCCTGGTAGCTGAATGGGTAAGGAGCCTAATTCTAAGTCTTGGGGGACATGGCTTTAAGCTCTACTCACACCGGAACCACCTGGTACCCAGTCCCTAGGACTAGGCTGAGCTATCAAACAGGATTCCTCTTTATCTGCTCTCAGCTGTGTTTTTTTTGGGGTGATGGTGTATTCTGCTTCTCAGATACAGAAACCATAATCAATCCCTACTTCCAATAGCCATCCATGTTGAATGTTATTTGGTTTTGTTCATGCCAGTGTTAATTACCATGGGTGGGGGATTAGCCGAGGGGATGCCTCAGGAATTGATGTGTTTTTAACATTAGGTGTTAAGAACTACTCAATTTCTCAAGTAGTCAGGACACACAGAAGGCTATTTGATCAATAACCATTTGTGCTCTGTTTGCATTCAAAGCTCTCTCAGTCTCAGCTTCTTCTCTCTTTTCCTTTTCCTACTTATGTCGTCATTCTGGACAGTGACCCAGGAGGGGGAGTTTACTTTTATAGCCCACCAGGGCGCTAGCGTGGTTGACTTATGTATGACCACACCAGATCTTGTCCCTTGGGTTGAGCGTTTTTGGGTGGACCAACAATTATATGGTGATCATCTTCCTTTGGGCCTGATAGTCAGCCTACTGATTCTGGATAGGAGGAAGCGGGTGAAAAAAGACATGGATGTGGCTGATGGGCAGTCCCATATAGTAGCATGTGTTAGGACCCCCTGGACAGATGAGTTGGCGGCCACCTTGGAGGGGGTCATGCAGGACGAGGAATGTGGTAGCATAAGGGAGAGTATAATCTCCACTGAAGTGGGCCCCCACATGGTAGCGGATTATGATAAATTGGTAGGGACTCTTCACCCCTATCTTACTCGGAGTCAGATGCCCCAGGATGAGGAAGGGACCAGGGGATGTGGGCCGCCCTGGTTCAACTATGATTGTAGTGTCAGTAGGCGCAATATGCGCCAGGCTTACATTAGCATTAGCTACAAGAATAGCTTAGGACAGGAAGGTCGTAGGTTTTACATAGACCAGAAAATGGCCTATAGGAGTTTGGTTAGGAAGAAAGAAAAGGATCATTATTTGTTTAAATGGGCACAACTATTGCAAGCAGCTAAGGTAGGGGACGCTAGACATTACTGGAAAATCATTAATGGTTTCTGACAAAGGGGGAAGGATTTGGTAATGCCACAGATTTCAGCGGCTCAATGGGAAGCCCATTGTTGGACACTGTTCTTAGAAAATGCGGATGAGGGTGAATTTATCTTCCCCGAAGAAAGTGTGCCATGATGGCCGGAGGTCACAGTCGAGGAAATCGTTTTTTGATTGTACAACTCAAATCCAATAAAGCCCTGGAAGGGGGGGGCGGGATTTTCTCCCTCCTGAACTCTTTAAAAAGCACGCTGATTGGTGGGCCCCTGTTCTGGTCACCCTGTTTTCCTCCATCGATCAGACAGGTAGGATGCCTAACGACTGGGGGGAGGCAATAGTGGTGCCTATATATAAAAGTGGAGCTAGGAATGTGCCATAAAATTATAGGCTCATAAGTCTTCTAAGTACAGCTAGTAAGCTATACGCCAGGCACTTGCAGGGCCACTTGCTGGATTGGCTACAAAGAGATTCTGTGATACTGCCAGAGCAAGCAGGCTTCTCTGAGGGCCGTTCTACTATCGACCAATGTAGTACTTTGATCTTTTTAATAGACAAATATATACACCGTAGGGGTAAACTCTATTGTGCGTTCGTAGACTTTAAAGCGGCTTTTGATAAAATCGATAGAGTAAGACTGTGGCAGAAATTGGAGGATTCTACCATTGACAGGCGTCTGCTGGGTCTCATTAGATCACTCTATGGAAATACAACACTGGTTGTTTGTTTGGACTCTGGGGGTACCTTGTCAGGTAGTTTGAAAGTGTCATCGGGAGTATGCCAGGGATGTGTTATCGTGTTTTTTTTGTTCAACTTCTATATCAATGATTTAGTGCCCCTTATGGCCAGAGCGTCCCACCCCCCACCCCCCGATTCTGGGCTCGCACCCTACGGGATGCCTATTATATGCAGATGATGTGGTGCTGATGTCCCAGACACGAGTCAGCCTGAGGAGACAGTTGGCAGCAATAGGGGGGTATTGCTGAGTAAACAAGTTAACCTTAAACTATGGTAAGACAAAAGTTATGGTTTTTTGGAAGTGCAAGGAAAATCTGGCAGTGACAAATAGATGGCCACAGTCTGACTCAGGTCTCCTTGTACAAATATCTGGGGGGTTTGTTTTGTTTAATTCTTCATCTCGTTGGCTCCGACATAAAAACCTGGCCTTGGGACGTGTAAAGGGGAACATAACTGCGCTAATACGATGATTTCACAAAAGGTAGAGGGGTTTCATGACCATAGCATTAAAAATACTTGACCTCAAAATTAAGGCCCAATTACTCTATGGAGCAGAATTATGGGCTCTGGACTTCCCCCAAGATTTGGATAAAACTCAGGCCAGATGCCTGCGAACTTTGTTGGCAGTTTCAAATAGTGTACCATCTGCAGCTATAAGGTTGGAGACTGGTGTAATACCTTGGAGTTGTGCCCTGTGGGCCCGGGCTATAACTCTTTGGTTGTGAATAAATGTTTTTGCGTCTCCTCTAGCAAGGCCGGATCTTCTCACCCATAGGCGCACTGACCCCTTTGTAAATGTATGGGGTCACCAGATAAGAGCTAAGATACAACACATGGGCCTATCTGTCGAGGAACTTACAAGGAAGGGGGAAAAGGCACGGCCAAAGTGGAAGTTAATATCAGGCTACAGGATATTAGTAGCCAGGAGAATTATTCTAAGGTAGCCGGCTTGAGATCTCTGGCACACTATGGTAACATAATTTCTGCCTCCCCGGGCATGGCAGCTTATCTGGGTAGACCGTGCGGGTTCCAGAAAATCCACCTGTTTCTGTTGGCCCGGATGAATGCTCTCCCTACTAGGCTCCTTGAGGGTAGATATGGGGGTATTCCCCTTGCCCAGAGGACCTGTCCTTTCGATAATCTGGCAGCCAAGACTGTTGAGCATATTCTTGGTGAGTGCCATCTATATGATGGGCCAAGGTCACGATGGCTAGCTAGGATTATGGGAAATTTGCCAGGGAGAACCCCCCAGGAAATCTTAAGAGTGTTGCTCAGAGATGTTTCACCGGATATAGCATACGCAGTAATGGGCTTTTTGGTGGCAGCATTTCAGGTCAGAGCTCTTTTTCTGGCCAGTAAATCAATTCCTGAGGTTATTGCATCCCCTTTGTTGGGGGAGTAGGTTGCCTGATGGGGTTTCTCTTTTTATTCCTCAACCGTGGCCCTGGACTTTTTGTCTTATATTTCTGTATTCTATTTGTTGCTTTACAGCTGGTCCTGTTAAATTAATTATTATATATTATCTTATATTTTATTGAATGAATGTCATTGTATGTTGGAGAGTTGGGTTGATAATTTTGGTAAACAACGATTATTTTTTTTAATTTTGTCTTTTTGAGTTTTTGAGTTCTTGAATTTTGAATTCTTGAATTTTGTTTGTTATATATAGTTTGTTATAAGCAAGGACCCATTGGTCAAGCAAATAAAGATATTTGATTTCAATAGGACAGTGACCAAATTTTGCCAACACAGGGTGTTTTCTATCACCCATGATTTGATTCAGGATGAGGCTCTCAACCTCATATGCATTATGAAGACCTGACTGGACGAGGCATTTGGGCCAGTATTGTCCTAGATGGTGCCAGCCGGGTACTCTGTGCAGCATCAATCGAGGCTCGGGGGTTGGGGGGGGGGGAGAGGGCAGAGTGACCATTGTATGTAAAGACACTGTGGCTTTTTGGAGTATCTGGTGCCTAACTCATCTGATATGGAGTGTGTCCACCTTCTGTTGGATTTGGCTGGGGATAGATTGGGAATCCTCTTGGTGTACTGACCACTCCGCTACACAGCTGATTCTCTAACTGCTCTAGCCAAGGTGGTCTCAGAGGTAGTGTTGAGATCACCTAGACATATTGTTTTGGGTGATTTCAACATACATGCCAAGACTGGCCTTTTAGGGGCAAAGCAGGAGTTCATTACCACCATGACAACCATGGGCCTATACCAAATAATATCTGGCCCAACACATGAGTAGGGGCACACATTGGATTTGATCTTTTGAAGCAGCCTGGAAACAGGGGTTCCAATTATCAGGGTTGTTGTTACATGTTGCCATAGTTGGATAATTTATTTATTTATTTATTTATTTAAATTTATATGCCACCCTTTCCTGGAGGCTCAGGGTGGCTCACAAGTTGAAAACTTACCTTCTGAAAGCCCAGAACTCTCTGGGAGATTTACCTACTGACCTTAGTGGCTACCCTGTTGATGACCTGGTCGCCTTGTGGAATGACATCTTGACTATGGTCATCGACACGGTTGCACCCAGGCATCTGCTTCCACCACTGCGGCAGCACTGTTCTCCCTGGTGTATGGAGGACCTGAGGTGGCTGAAGTGGGAGGGTAAGCGGTTAGAGCGCAAGTGGCACTCAACTCATGCTGAAACCGACCAATTGTGGCATAGATAGTTTTTTAAGGACTATGCCGTGGCTGTGATGGCAGCAAAGAAAGTTTTTTTCTCCACTGTCATAGTGTCTGCATAGTCTCATCCGGCGGACCTGTTCCTGGTGGTGAGGGGCCTCGTTAATTCGGTCTGCCTCTGCCCAGAAATGGAGTCAGCTAGTACCCACTGTGACATTTTTATTAATTACCTTGTAGACAAAATCGCTCATATTCACAATGACTTGGGTGCTGCCATTTTATCTGCAGAATCAGAGTTTGGGGTTATGGAAGCTCCAATTCCAATTTATTTGTAGCGTAGCCGTTGGCCATTGCTAATACCTACACACACAATACAAACAAATACAAACCACATAAACCAAACATCAAACCATAAAACCCTAAAACTTACCCCAAATCCTACCCATGATCACCCCATAAACAAATTAAAATACAATTTCCCCATGGGACATTCCTAACACTCAAAATTACTACATTCCATTAAATACAATGACCCAAAGAGCCACATACAGTTAATCTACAAAAGTGATCCACCGCCAACAACTCATCCAAGATTGATGCCCCTCTTCTAGGAAAGCCCCCCTTTGATCTAACTGCCGTATAATTCTTTAAACCTGGGCTCGAAACTATCGGGCATGATAACTCTGCTACCTGGGCTGAAGGTAAAAATACATTGGGACCTGAATGAACTACAGGCACCTGACCTACAGGTGCCATATCTGTTTTGGACCCTATCCGTATCTGAGAAACTGAACCATCAGAAAAGGACACCTGAGGCCCAACCACAGGAGAAGCCCTAAGGGGAAAATGATCCAACTTACTTTCAGCCATCACCACACTAGTAGGCAACCTACTAATTGAATCTTGGGTAGGAGAGGGAGACAAAACTCCTGATCCAGGTGTTTTATTAACCCCACAATTCCTTCCAGTATCAGGAGTTACACTAAACTCCTCCCTGCCTAATTTGGTCCGATCACTAATTCCCTCCCTAGGGGCTGAAGTAGACCAACCATGTGGCAACAGCGAGCCCATTCCCTTTTTATGAAACACTTTAGCCACAAAAACCCCTGACAAACTAAGAGAATGGGCATTAGAGAGAAGCCAGTCGACTATCCCAGAGGATGAAAAATAAATAACTATCCTTAGGGAACCCCCCCTAGATGGCAAATAGAAAAAATGCGATATATATGATCCCAAAAATCTACAACCCAGGATTACCGAAATATGGCGAGCAATAAGAGGCCCAGAATCCCAAGATGGACATACTCCTGATGGTAACGGAAAGATCGAAAAAGACAGGGCTTCTGCTATTGGAACAACAGCCCATTGATCCGCCTCCGTCTTAAATGGAACCCTAGGAGGGCCCCAACAGTGCGAGGACGGAATGTAAGCCCTCGGCTCCGTTCTCTGTACGGCCAATACAGGCTTATTCCATCTCAGGTCATTCAAGGACTCCATAAACTCACTCAACTGTTGCTGAAAGTGGAGGAGCTTTAGGTCAATCCCCTCAACTCTTGCAAGAAGAAGTCTCATGGCTTCAACCTGCAAGGAACAGCAACAAGGCTGATCCTGGGTAGTTAAAATCTCTGGCATGACAACCCCCAAATCCCGCATATCACTCAATGGAATAGGCAAAACTCCCTCCCTCCCCAAGGGTCCACTTGTAGGTAGTTTTAAATCGTCCACCTGGGGACAACAACCCACTTTCCCCTCAAAGGATCCCAGCCCAGAAACCTCAGGCGAGGGTAACAAACCCTCATGCTCTTCTGACAATCCCCCCTCTCCTAAATTAGCCTGCACAGATTTATTCGAGGCCCCCCACAACTCCCTCCCCCGATCTGCTGGACAAGGCAATTCAACCTCCAGAACTACATCTGGACAACTGACCGACCCTAAGTTGCCCCCATCCGCAGCCAAGGGGGCCAAAAATCGGGCCGCTGGCCCTCCTACCAAGTCCTGAACAGAACCCTTTTCTTGGTCTGGGGAAGATGCCCGTGGTTCCAATGGGACCCCCGAGTGATCCGCCGACTTGGCAGCCAAGGCTAAATAAAATTCCCCCTGACGTTTAAAGGCTCTAGCACACTCGAGCAGAGAGGGATCCGGGAAAGACGATCTAAACGATTTTAACCCCCGACTATCAATAAAAGACCCAGCCCCCACAGTCCCATGGCCCTGCAGTCTGGGAGGAACAAGGGGACTCGCCCCATCTGATACCCCAACCCCTTGTTCAACAATATCCTTCGTCGGCTGGCACAAAGTTTGTTTAAAAGACCCCTCCTGTATGAGCCCTATGGGAGCTGCTGGCGAGGGAAGGCACTCTGACAGCTGAAGTTGTCTGGCTTTCTTCCTTGTCATTGCCCCCAGCATCTTGCTTTTCTTAGGCATTATTCCACGAGATGTAAATTACTCACAAGTTCTCTCCAGGCCCACCCTCAATGCTTGTCACAGGACCCCTCTAAATCAAAAGCAACTCCACCACCCTCGCCCGGCCAGCACCTAAGGCCGCGCGCACAAGGGCGCGCCCTTGCTCGCGCAGCCCTTAGGCACGCTGCCCAGGTGCGCGCCTCCAGCGCTGCAGTCAGCGCAGAGAGAATTTAAAGCTCCCGGGCTAGATGACTCCTCCCTGCAGGCAGCTGTGTTCAATGCCGCTCGAGGAGCTCGTGGCGAAGCGTGTCCCCTGTAGAGTCCCAAGAAAATCAGGAACAGGTCCCCAGGTTGCACCCCCCAGCTGAGGATCAACACGCGCTGGCAGCTAGGTCGGGGAAGGGTGGACAGTGGGGATCAACCGTTATGTAAGCTCAGTCTTGTCCTGTTTATTTGGATCAGTTTCAATCAGTATCACCCACCAATGCCAGGGAGGTACTTGGGAATTAGATCCTTGCCCATCCTGGCTGGTGAAAGCCGACTGGGAGATGTTAGGGCCATTTCTGGCTGGGGTTGTCAACGTCTTCCCTTCAGGAGGGTAGGGTGTTGGACGTCTTTAAGACTACGGTTGTCTGGCCCCTGCTTAAGAAGCCATCTTTGAACGCTGACTTCCTGGCCAGCTTTCAGCCTGTCTCTAACCTTCCCTTTTTAGGGAAGGTTATTGCATGGGTGCCCAATAGCTCAGGGTTTATCTCGATGTCCTTGGATTCCTGGACCCATTTCAGTCAGGCTTTCATCCTGGGTATGGCATAGAGAGTGCACTTTTGGCCTTGGTCAATAACATGTGCCTGGAGATTGACAAGGGGAATTCTACCCTGTTGAGCATGTTAGATCTTTCAGTGGCCTTTGATACAGTTGATTACAAGGTGTTGTTGACTCAACTGCGGGATCTCTCTTTTGCTCTTTTGGGACTGTGCAGGACTGCTCTTGAGTGGTTCCGCTCCTCTCTGTCAGGAGGTCCTACAGAGTGGTGATGGGCAATTGCACGTCGTCCTCTTGGGACCTCCCCTGTGGGATCCTGCAGGGTTCCATTCTGTCTTCTCTCTTGTTCAATGTGTGTATGAGGCTGCTGGGCGAGGTCATTTGGAGGTTTGAGGTGAAGTGCCATCAGTATGCTCTCTTTTTCATCCAACCCAGACCCTACAGTCTTGGTGCTCACGCAATGCCTGGCTGCTGTCGGGGACTGGATGAGGATTAGTCGATTGAGGCTGAATCCAGACAAGAGGTGATGATGGTTGACCAGCCTTGTGACCTGGCAGGGATTGAAATTCCTGTTATTGATGGAGACTCACCCTCTCTGGTCTATCAGGTCCTCAGCCTTGGAATGCTTCTGGACCCCTTGCTGTGCCTGGATTGTCAGGATGCGGCAGTGGCCAGGAGCGCTTTTCACCAACTCCATCTGGAGAGGAGGCTGTGGCCTTTTCTTTCTGATTTGGATCTGGCCACTGTCATCCATGCTTTCATCACCTTGAGGCTAGATTACTGCAGTGCGCTCTACATGGGGCTGTCCTTGACCGTTTGGAAGCTGCAGCTGGTGCAGAATGTGGCGGCTCGGCTCCTTTTAGGGGCAGGTTGCCAGGAGCACATTACACCAGTGCTCCGAAGTCTGCACTGGCTGCCTATAGCTTTCTGGGTACAATTCAAGGTGCTGGTTTTGGCCTTTAAATCCTGAAATGGTCTGGATCCCACATATCTGAAAGACCACCTGTCCTTTCATGTCCCATTGTGGCCCCTGTGATCATCTGGTAGCGCCTCCCTGTAGGTACTGCCCGTTAACCTTATGACAAGAGCTTGCAGGGAGGTGTTCTCTGTTGCTGCCCCAATGCTATAGAACTCCCTTCCCCCAGAGGTTTGTTTGAGCCTGAGCATCTTCAAGAGGTGGTGTAAGATGTTTTTGTTTGTAAAGGCATTTGGTGGGCGGGGATAGGGGATTGGGGTGGTTATGGGGTAGGGATGGGAGGGGGGTTGGGTGTGGGGAATGGGGAGGTGGTATTAAGTGGGTTTTGTGGGGGAGTGTTGTAGGAGGGTTGGGGTGTTTTTAGTTTTTTTGTATTACTTCTAATGTTTTTATGGTTTGTGAGCCACCCAGAGCCTCTGGGAAGGGTGGCATATAAATTTAAATAAATATAAAATAAATAAATAATTTTCAGATAAGATACTACCCTGTATCGCCACTCATGAGCCATGGATCTGATTGTCTGTCTGAAGGTGGAGCAGCTGGATGCGGGCTCCCATGAGCCACAGAGCACCCACTTTCATCCCCTCACGGATAGAGCTGTCATCTTTCATAGTTTGACCTGAGACTCCCATTTTGGCCTATGGGAGTCTCAGGGTCAAATCGCAAAAGGTGGCAACCCTACTCATGGAGCCGTGCTGGGAAATCCAGAGTGAGCTGTGCACAGCAAGCCAAAGTGTGGCGGCTCTGCCTCCGTGGCCATGGTAGTCATGCTGGGAGCTGCCCATTGTTTTAGCTCCTCACACCCTCCACATGCGTGGGGTGCTCCAAGGCAGAGCCTCGTGGTGGCCACAGACAGACAGACACACACACCCATCAACATGCTCATCTGAAAACACCCACAGATGCTGCCTACCCACTTGTGTTATTAGTCCTAGTGAAGGACTAATTCAAACAAAAAGAGGTGGGGTGTTTTAAAGACATTCCAGTTAATCTTCTTTTTAGAAATTGTAGTCCTCACTTAGCCTCAACAGTTCTTGAACTGATTTCTAATGGGGGATGAGTAGCTCTCTTCCAAATTTAGTGCATAGTTGAAGTTATATGGAAATGTCTCATACAAATATACTGAGAAATTTCTTACTGCTGTTATGAAAGTCCAGGTTCCTAACCTCTAAAATAATAATAAAAAAGAATTCTGGATTTGGATGCTTGGTTTGTGGGAGCGTGCAAGCATCCCCACTCATTGGCTGTGGGATTACATGAGACAGTACCACCCTCATGCCCACACAGATCCGCTGTGTGGGCATGAGGGGTACCGTCTCGTGTAAAAAGGGCCATAGTTTCCAAGATAGCAGGGGGCTGCTTTAGAGAGAGACTCCAGTGCAACACGACAGTTGTTCAAAGGGTCTGAGATTAGTAACAAACCACTGTTATTCTCCCCCAAGCAAAAGTAGCAAACGTACAACAGATGTGTCTGCAGGTGCCATCATTTTAGTGTAAAGCATGTGAGCAGAAGGGTCTGTCTACTGCTTCCAGGACCTTATTTAGAATACATTAATTTGACATTATTAAGTATTATACATTATAGTGCAAATGTAGGGAACCAGCTCTGTTGTCTTTGCTCTGACAAAAAAAAAAGTGGGTAGAATTTTTATATGAGTAAAAACGACATCATTAGGCTTGAGGTTTTCATTGTAGGTGTCTTGCTTCATTCAGTCAGGAAGTTGTGACGTGGGTTATGGGTTGGGTTTGAGGTTTTGGAAGCCTTTTCTAAAAGTCAGTCTCATTGCCTTGCTATATTTCTAATCGTGAAGTGTTGGTGAAGGCTGGTGAAGGCTGGAGGAATGCAGGCCAAAATGCAGACTCTTGTCAGACGTAACAGGAGGATTTTCCTCGCTGTTTGTATAATCCTCTTTACGGGATACACAGCACAAGGTAAAAATCTGTGAACGGTTGTTCTCTCTATAATCTTCATGCTAAATTATGTCGCTTAGGCTAAGTAAAGGAAAATTGAACTTAGAGGAGTGTATTGTAGTTGGCCATCAAGTAGAAATAATTAAAATTGTTTTAAACAAAAAAAAAGTTAAAATTTCCATCTGAATAGGCTTAGTATTATGTAAATAGAGATAAATGGTAAATGGATTATCTAATGCCTTTTACAGAAATTATGTTTAATATAACATTTTTGTAAAATTAATTAAATGTTGTACATGGTAATTTCCAGGAATCCTCAATAAGAAGTTTCTTAACCAAGCATGTTGGGGTGGCTGAAATATACAAAAATCAAATTGTGACTTTAACAGTGCACATGTTCAACTGTGTTCAACTACAGTAATCCTAAAATGTATTTAAATTTCATATAGTAAGAACTCCCAAGACCTTTGCATTGTTTCAATCAAAATAATGAACCTGTCAAACCATTAGGCATTAGTCCAGAAAATAACAGAATATGGGTGTGAGTCTAATCCCATTAAAGTCAACAGGAATTTTCCTGTTGTCCTTGATGAGGTTACAATTGCATCCTCTGATTTTCCAATAAAAAATTTCTTCCCTCAGTTATATCCCTGTGTCCCATTGACTTCAGTGGGTTTACAAGATGTTAATTGACTGTAGAATATAGTCTCACAGTGTTATATAGGTAAGAAGGTTATTTGAAAAGGCAGGCACATACTTCCTCTCTTGTGGCTTCACTTTTGTCTTTTGTGGAGAAGGAAATTTGTGTAAGTATGGGGAAATTGAGGGAGTTATATTCTTTGCAGCACAAATTACAACACGGGCACTTCAACAGTCAAAAGGAAATATTGACTCACAATGACACATCCTGGATTTATTTCTTATGAAAAAGATCTAGTCTTCAGGCCATTTATGTATATTTCCTGTTGAGTTGATGTAAGAAAGCTACCCAGCAACTGGTGTTTCCATCTTGAATGTTGTTTTGGGAGATTATAACCTGTGTGATGTTGAAAGCGACTAGCATGGCCCATTTTTACAGCTGATATAAAGACCCAATTTATATATATTTGAATAATATACTAACAGAGGAGATTGACAAGAAAAAGGTCCGTAGGGAGAAGGATACAGGAAATGTCTATTAAGTATCTCCCCAAAATCATTCCTTCCCTTTATAAAAGACATCTGTGATCCACTAGAAAGTTGGAAGTGCAATTAGCTGTGGCATGTTAGTAGGGAGCTATAATAAGAAAGCATAGCTAAGAGACGCTGTGAAATCAGCCAAGCTAACATACCGCTAGAAGGAGAGCACTGCTGCATCCAGACTTCATTAGTTTACAATGCCAAAAGGAGGGATGAAAAGTTCAGTCCTTAAATTTCTTGTTATGTTTCAGATTTTTGCTGCTCTTCTGAACTTAAATTCGGACCCCCCCACCCCCACCCCTCTTTGCAGCCTTAGATTAGAATGTGGGTTGGAGAGAAATTGGGAGGAGGGGAACTGAAACAGCTGACTTGCTCAAGTCTGAAGGTGCCTAGTGGACATCTGTGGCAGCTACTTGGGTCTGAGATCGCTGGGAGGCAGGGCAGGCAGCAGGTTCTGGGAGGAGGAAGAAGAAGACAGATGTGAGAGATCTGTAGGAATCCAGAGTGAGCCATATGGAGGGAGGCCCTGTACTTCTGTACTGGTAGACAGCAGCCTTTCCCGTTGGAGACGTTATGTGGCTACCTCTGGGTGTGAGGCAGGGAACTCCATACAAAAGATAACAGCCTTGGGCAGTGGGATTGTAAGGTGTGTGTGTGAAGTTTCTGCGCAGTGGAAAGGAGCTGCAGGAGCACAGGATCGCCCCCACATACAGATTTAATGTAAGGGGTGTGTGTTGGGGGGGGATGATCTGAGAGAGCAATTTTGGATTTGACTCTAATTTCCGCTTTAGTCTCTGATCTGTAAAATGCAAGATCCTACTTTCCTGATGAGATTACTGAAGGATTTAAGTTCTTTGACGTCTGAAAAAACTGTTTTTTTTAAAAAAAGGATATTTCCCTTTATTTAATGTTAGTAAAAGAAACATTTAGAAGACCACTCTAAAGTGTTAAGGATATGACTTAAAAACTGGTGAAGACAGGAAATGAAGAACAACTAGTCACTCAGTGTCTTTTACTTGGAAGTTATGCTCTGAATCAGGTGATTCTTATGCATTGCATACAGTATATAAGTAGTGCCACTGAAGCCACTGGGGCTGCTACTTGCATCAGCAAACTTACACACCGAGGCATTTTCAAGATACCATGATCCACAAACCACTTACTTAACTCTAGATTAGCCTCATGGAATCAACCCACATGTGCACCTGCAGACATATCTGATATCCCGGCCACACGGCTTCAGTGGGACTAATTGGTTTGTGGATTCCATCCTATGGCTTCAATGGAAGGGAAGAGTACTTAGCATCACATAAGGCTGAACCTATATTTTCTGCACGGTTGGTCTTTCATAGATGATTGTTTAATTCTAGAATCTTCTCCCTGATCTTCAAAGTGCCCTGAGTTTGATTGTTTTGAGTTATAATAAAAATTGTGGACACCATTTAGCTGCTTCATATGGAATTATTTGTTTACTTATTTATTCAAATTTATATCCCACCCATCCCTTCCCCTAAAGTTCCCATTAGTGTTTGGAGGTCTGCTGCTATGTGTAACATTGGGAATATAAAGATTATTATTTGGGGGATATTAACAGTTGTCTTAAAAATGCCTTTCTAGTTGTTCTTATATTTGGGCAATTGCAAAACAACTGCTAAAGAACTCATTTTCCCTGTACTAAAAATTAATCCTATTCATAAATGTGAAGTTATGATTAATATTAACACATCTGAATGCTCTGTCCAGGTATTCCAGTTCAGAAGGGGAGGGTAAGATGCAGACCTGGTGTTGATTCTGCTAACTGCATTGAAGAAAAAGGGCCATGGATTGAAACACCTGACGGTGGAACTAACAGGATCCTGCCACCTGGGGCTGATCCATTTCTGTAAGTTAATGGACTTTTCCCATCTGACTTCAATAGATGGGCTGGTGTCAAGAAATTTTCATTGTTCTTAGCTAATGCTTTTAGATCTATAACTTTTAATATTCCTTATATTAAAGGAGTAGAGATTTCAGTATCTGTATAGATTTATTTTTTTTATTAAACTAGAAGGAAGAGAATGTAGAACGGTTCATAGTGAAGGATTTGCCTCACTCAACTGGATCGTTGCATCAGCAGGGTCCTGATCCTAGAAACAAATCATGCATAATCCCATTGAAATTGATGGGACTGTGTATGCGGAAGTGCTTTTGCAATCAGAGCCAACTGTGGGAGCCTGTCCCTGGAAAATATGAAGCTTTCTAGAAAGGCAAATCCATCCTCTCCCCCTTAGTACACACAATTGTGCTGGCCTATACATAGTGGCCTATACATACCTCCTCGGCCAAAACCCTTGTTCATGCCATGGTTATCTCTCGCCTCGATTACTGCAACCTCCTCCTCGCTGGCCTCCCTCGCTCTCACCTGTTTCTCCTGCTCACCTAACCGCCTTCGACCCTTCTCCATCGCTGCCCCCATGCCTAGAACTCCCTCCCTACCCATATCCGCCGTGCCCCCTCCCTCCACTCCTTCAAATCCCTCCTCAAGACCCACTTTTTCCCAATGTCTATTAGTCGTTCTCCATTACTGTCTGCCCACCTCTGCAGACTGCTGCAACCATCCTGATTGTAACCAAGTCAAGCAAACGCACCTGAGACTTTACATCCGCCTGAATGTTTGTTTGTCTTCTCCCCTGTCTCTCCCACTGTCCCCTCTCCCTGTCTCCCCCTCCTTGTCTTTTAGATTATAAGCCACAGGCAGGGACCGTGTCTATTTCTATGTTCTGTACAGCACCAGGTACATGGCTGGTGCTATATAAATGTTTATAATAATAATAATAACAATTAATTAATAATAAAGGGATGAAAGGAGTCTTTTTAAAATCCCTTTAGTGATCAGCATATGCTTTTAAGTATGAGGCTTGAATGAATGCCAATATGTAATATAGAATGCCTGCAAATATTGCCAGACATAAAAATTTCCCAGTTGTCTTAATGATCTGCACCAGTAATTTCCACAATGTGACTACTTCCTTCCATTTGATTTAAATTCACCTTAGGACACTGTCTAATCCCAAGGGATTTTAACCTTTTATGTTTTGGCCAAGTTGTAAGGGCTCAAGGAGGCAATGTACTAGTGAAGAAAAGGTTTTGTGATCCAGTGAAGAAGAGGCTAGGTGGGTCTTCCTAATCAAAACCAATAATACTCGCCTCTCTCCTTGGCTGCTCTTCAGCCTTTCCCATTCCCTTCCAGGTGCTGGTCCCACCTCTGCCTCATGTTGGGAAGTGGCTGGGAGGTAGATCCTAGCTCAGTTAGGTATTGGTCACTCACTGTCAATGAGCAGAATGGATGCAGGGCCAAGTGGTTCAGTGTTCAGATGCGTTCAGTGTGGGAGAGAAGGCAGATGAGGAGCCTGGAGGAGTTGGGGAAGGTTTATTCAGAAACAGGATTGATTTAAAAAACAACACAACTGAACAGTTTGACCAAAACAACAGGAAAACCAGATGAAATTCTTTGACATCCCTTAGACGTGGCAGTCTTCAATCACTTTTAATAGGAAACTGTGAGGAGAAAGGAGTGGAGAGTTCTAACCCAGGACTACCCCTTACCTTAGAATCATAAAGACTGAATAAATTCTAAGGGACATTTAAATTAAATTACCCCCTTAATTCTGCAGAGTTAAACCTCAGGGTGTGACCCCAGAGGTGCAGGCTTTATTGTGACTTTTGTCCTGTGTTTCAGGATGAGGAGATTTCAAGAACGTGACATTTTCCCACTTTCTGGAGAAGAAACTGGATCTGGGATTGAGGACACATCTGAAATGGAACTAGAATCTGGGTCAGGAATTGATGAAAGTCTTGATGATATTATGCTTCCTGAATTGGTTCTGCACCAACAGAATCGGGAACTGAAGCAGCAGTTAACAAATGAAGATTTAATTCTGTAAGAAAGGAAATTTTATCTCGGCCATGAAGTTATGATCTTATTATTTTCAACACCTCTTTGTTGTACAATTAATAAGATTACTTCAAGACCAGGCTGATTTTATAAAAGATTTAAACAATCAAAAAGTGCCTTAGAAACCTTTATTGCTTTTCCTTGCTATTCAATATATTAAATGTGAGCTTATTTTTCATCATGTCCTTTTAAAAATGTAGACTAGCCAGCAAATTTTGAGGTGTACCTGAAATTATGGGGAAATAGTTTTGCTGAGACAGAGGCCAAGTAAAAAAAAAAAAATTAACAGCAAAACAGGAAAATTATGTATTCAAACAACAACATGGGAGTTACTGTCACATAAAACAAACAATACAACTCAAAGCAAACTCCCAGAAATATTTTTTTTCTTGATATCTGATTCTCTTTAGGGCCCTTTCACATGGGCGCCCCCCCCTCCAAGGCACATGTGTGCAGTGGGGGGGGGGGTGTACCCGTGCGAACGCCTCCTGCAGTGGGGGTGCGGTGGGGGTGTCCACAGTGAGGGGGGGGGCATGCGCGCTCCCGCGCTCCCCCCATCACCTACACATGGAGCAACGGGCCCCAATGCTGTTTGCTCCATGCGTGGAGATGGATGGAGGTTGGTGGAGTGCACACTCACGGGCACACACCCATCCCCCCACCCACCGCAACCCGTTTGAAAACGGCCTTAAATAATTTCCTACAAAAAGTCTGAGTATGTTTGAAATTTTATAGCAATAAACTTGTATTCCATGTTACAAAATAGCTCTAATAGATGTTTATTAACTATCTTCACACTGCCCAAATCTTATTAATATACCATAGAATTTTCCAACTGTCTCCTGTTAATGTAAATGTTGTCCAACATACATGGTCCCTCCTACAGGCCTCCTTTTTGTTTGATTTGTATTAAAAGTGGTTAGAACACATGTTATTACTTTAGATTGCTGGATGGATTTCCCCGACCCCTTCTTTATGTCTGCATTTTCTCAGTTATAATTCTATTAAAGTCTAACTAACTAAAGACTGGTTTTATTTATTAAATACCAGACTTGGTACTTTGTAAATATGACTGGAGACATCTTCATAAAAATATTCTTTAGCCAGTACTGTACTGCTTGTGAAAAGGTTACATAATTTCTGGGACATGGAAAAGCCATGGGTGCAGAAAATCCACCAGTTCTAAGGAACCAAGCTATCTTTTCCCAGAGATGTTTGCCATATTTTAAGGCCACAGTCCACAAACCACTTATTGCACAGTTGTCCCACTGAAACCATGGACTTAAGTGTGACTACTCTGGAGTTAAGTGGATTGTGGCCTAAGTTTTCCCCCCCCCCTAAAATCAACCCTTGCCCTCTAGCTGTGGATTTTATGTATTTTGTGTTTTTAACATTGTACACTGCTCTGAGCCTTCGGGGAAGGGTGGGAAATAAATTTAAATAAACTTCCACTGAAGTCTGGGGGGAAACTTTGGCATTGCCCTAATAGGAAATAATAAGTTTAATATTTAAAAAATCTGTTGACTAGGAGAGTCTGCACTTTCTTTCTGCTCAGCAGAAACGCTTCCTGCCATGAAGACCAGGCCAGATATAGTGGTTACTCTACTAGACAGGGTATCTTCATGTTTTTGTTTATTACATATAATAAACCTGCTCTCGCTCTTTGAACACCGAGCCTTCAGCTAGGCATCAGAAGACTGTTCAGTTTCTTAGTGGAACCGAGTGCCGTATGTAGCCCTCAGGGGGAAATGGTTGTTTTAACATTTTGTTTAAAGGGCAAACATTATTATGGGAGGCCCTTGGATACAGATGCACTTGTTCTATAAGCCTACTCCCTGTTAACATAATGGTCTCAACTGCCCAATAAATATTTCCCATCTATCCCTTCCAATTCACATTAGAGGCATATAGGGTGTTCTTAAACAAGACGCCTCCATGTGGCAAACCGCTCGTTTGAATTGGTGTGTGCGGCGGTGCGCTCCCATGACCCATGCATTGCCATCCACGGAGCACTCTGGGAAAATCTGGAGTGCTGGAAAATCCAGGGACGGGGCAGCCATGTGGAGAGCCGCTCGTGTGAAACACTCCCCATGCACCTGTCCCAGCAGCAGCCACAGACTCCCCTGCCTACCGCTCTCGTTTAAAAACACCCATAGCGAGATGTTTTAGAGACAGCCAATGGAGTTTTGTAAGACGTAGCTAAAACGTAAGAACTAGTTTGCTGAAAGAAGTGCTTTCCCAAAGCGCTTAAGCACATTGTAGTCCTGATTGACAAGACTACTCATGTGCTTAAGCAGATGCTCAAGCACTTTGCTGGCCTTGGGCCAGAGCAGTCAGTCAGCATCTAGCACTACCGAGCACAGGAAGAAAAACATGCAGAAGACAGCTGTTATCTGGTAAGCAATCAAACATGACAACTACCGATTAATACTGCCATCTAGTGGTGAAACGTAAAAGCCTACATTAGCAATTTAAGCTGCTAATACACCACACATTCCTCTCTCCTAAAATGACGATCCCAAAAAGTGGGATAAAATAATAATAATAATTAATAAAAACAGATGCATATTTGTGGACAGGAGGATGGGCTTAATTCTAATAGAAAATCCACAGCACCACCGAAGACACCACAGAACCTCCAAAGACAGTCATGAACTCGCCCCATCTCCAAAAAGAAGAAACGCAGAGGAGTCGCAGCTATCAAACTGCAGAACAAGAAATTTCCCCCCCACTTGCTCTGAGTATAGGGAACAGGGGCGGCTATGGGGGTGCATGGGAGAATGGAGGGGATGGGGAAGATGAGGAGCTTGTTGGAAGGGATGATGGGAGCTGGGGGGAATGCTGAGGCATTTATGGGGGAGTATGATTTATGTCATTGATATGTTTGTAATCTGTTGTAAGATGACCTGAGTCTTCAGGGATAGGGCAGGATACAAATATTTATAATAAATTATTAAGGGGTAAATAAATTAATAAGGGGTATTAAATATGTAAACAAATAAAATAAATAAATGACTCCGTTTCCCCATTTGTAATCCGTAAGGCTACTTCTCCAACCTTAAGGCTACTTCTCCAACCTTAAGGTTAGAGAACACCCAGGGGTTCTCTAACCTGCCCTTGCAAGAGTGGATGTTACAGGACATAACACTAGCTAATCAAATTTGGCTATAAGCAGAAAGATCCCTTTTATGTTAGCAAATGTTGACTGTGCAACCAGCCGTGCATTCATCATGGTTTGGCTCCTGAAAAGTCATAGGTGAAAGCAACAAAAGTTTCCTACCAGTACGTTGCCACTCTTACGTCTAGATGAGACAGGGCCAGCCTTAGAATTTGCGTGGTGCAGCGCAGAAATAATATGCAGGGCCCCATAGCCCCACCCGCCATAGCCCCACCCCTTTAACCACTTCCTGCAGGGCCCTGCTCCCCGCACCCTAGTAGGTGAGGTGAGGGAAGGGTTGAGGCGGTGTCCCATAGGAAAGCAGACACCCTGGGGGCTGACAGTTGCAGGCAGGGAGTGGGCCACATAGAACAGCCCATCCTAGGACCTCAGGAGCACTGTCCCTGAGGCTACCAGAACTGGCCTCCCTGAAGGGCCCCCTCCAACTGCAGAGCTTAGCCCTGGCTGGCCCTGGTCTGAGAGACTGTAGAAGCCTATTTTGCAGGGAAGGGACATTGCTGAGTTGCAGTACAGCTGTGTTTGGGTGGGCTCAGTGTATTCCAGTTAACTGTCTTCTAAAACTCTTTAAATGGTCCTGGGAGCTAGTGTGAGCAGAATCTGTAATACTGGCCCTTTCCACACTGGCGTGGGTGCGTGGGGGGATGGGTGGGTGGCATGGCGGGTGGGCGGTGTGTGGCGTGTATTCCCACGGACCCCCACCCATGGAACATTGGGCATTGACGCCGGTTGCTCCATGCGTGGGTGATGGGTGGAGGAGGGTGGAACACGGGAGCTCCCAGGTACCCCACTCACGGTGTTCCCATGAGCACCCACCCATCCCCCCTGCATCCGCCATGGCATTTGCACAGGCATCTCCCCCACCCACACATGGGGGGGGGGAGGGGGCATCCATGTGAAAATGGCCACTATTATTTATTTATTTATTTTATTTTATTTTAATAACTTCTGCCCCGCCCCTCCTGCCCAAGGTAGCTTGGGGCGCCTTACAATAACAAGTTTAAAACGGTATAAATATAAAAAAAGAACACATGTATAAACAAATGCAACCATAATGGGTGATGTAAAAAAATAAAAATAAAACCTCCCCAACTTAACCCCCTTCCCCCAAACCCCACCCTTCCCCCATCTCCCTCACCGAAAGCCTGGAGGAACAGCCAAGTCTTACATTGACGCTGGAAGAAGGGGAGGTCCGGGGCCACCTGGGCCTCTGCTGGAAGGGAGTTCCACAGCCAAGGGTGGCCACTGAGAACGCCCTCTCCATAGTCGTCCCCAAACAACTCAGGGGACTTCAAGAAGGGTGCTCCCTGCAGACTGCAGGGGCCGATCCAGAACGTGGGGGGTGAGGCGATCCTGCAGATAGGTGGGGCCCAAGCCATGTAGGGCTTTATAGGTCAGCACCAACACCTTGAATCAGGTCCAGAAAACTATAGGCAGTCATTGCAGAACCCAGAGCACCAGTGTAATGTGCTCACCATGGCCCACCCCCATGAAGAGACGGGCTGCTGCATTCTGCACTAGCCACAGTCTCCGAATTGTCACCATGGGCAGCCCCACGGAGAGCACGTTACAATAGTCCAATCTCAAGGTAATGAATGAATGGATGATGGTGGCCAGGTTGCCATCCAAGACATACGGCCGAAGCTGACGGACCAGATGTAATTGAAGAAATGCACTCCTCGCCACAGCCCTCACCTGATCTGCAAGTAGAAATGCTAGGATTCAGTTTGCAATTGCTTGTGTTGAAGAAGAAATTGCAGGCATTATGTAGTTCATGCCAACTGGGTGTATTGTATGAAGGGGATTCCTTGTGAGTAAGAATTGCTGATTGGTGGAAGGGACTGTTAGGAAGCTGCTCCAACATGCAACTGCAGTAGCATTGTATAACTGGCTATGCAATCATGATTATATCACCAAATTCAACACATGCTGGCTCTACAATGCATTTATCATTCCATATGGAACGTCCTTCCCTTGGAGGTCCACCTAAGCCCGAGCCTGCTCATCTTTCAGAAGAGATGTAAGATCTTCTTATTTGGCTAGACATTTGGCAGACTGGGATAGGGTTGGGTGGGATTGGGTGGAGGGGTTCAGGAAATGGTTGGAGGGTAAGGGGGTTTAGGGATTTTGAATTGTCTTTTTGTTTGTTTGTATATATATATATATATATATATATATATATATATATATATATATATAAACAAACAAACAAAAAGACAATTCAAAACCCCTAAACCCCCTTACATATATATGTAAGGGGGTTTAGGGGTTTTGAATTGTCTTTTTGTTATATGTGTATGTGTGTGTGTGTGTGTGTGTGTTCTATGTTTTATATATTTTGTCTATTTTTGTAAGCTCCCTTGAGCCATTGTGGGAAGAACGGGGTAATAAATTGAAGGAATGAAGAAATAAATAATAAATATGTGTAGGATAGCAGCCAGTGTATGCAGGCCAAACACACAGTGGGGTGAACTCACATGTAACTCTGCTAAACTCCGATGTCTGCAGGGCCCCGGAAGCTGTATAATTAGCCCCGAATGATCCCCTGATCACTGTTGTGTGTGAGACACTCTGAGTTCCAGCCCCGCTTTAAACTCAGATCTGACGAATACATCAGTTCTAACCATCAGATCAGAGTTTAAAGTGAGGCTGGAAAGCTGAATGCCTCACTTCTTTTTTCATAGTCAGTAAAAGGGAGAACATCCCTACTGTCTGGCAAAACCCCTTCTACAGGGGGTGGGGGGGAAACCCAGTTTAACTTCCCCATTATCTCTTTTCAGAGCATCCTGTCAATGTCCCCTTGACAGGAACAGAACAATTCAGAGGCACTTCTAGCATTTCACCCCTTAACCCTTCTTGTAGATTTATCAAATTTCCTGAAGATAAACCCTTTGGCTTAAATGTCCCATGCTCTCTCTTCTTACTGTCCCCCCTACCTCCTATGCCAGTAAACAGGGCCTCTCTATCCTAGGTGAGCTATCAGGGCCTCTCCTGCTGGTTTCCAGCTGTATGACATTTCAGCAACTGGTCTCAGGAGTGGAGAGGAGAGCTTCCCTTAGAGAAAGCCTTCCCCATTGCACTGGAGGAGCTCTCAAAGCCCCTCTCTTCCCTGGAGACACACCCTGGGATCCCAGTTCTGCTCTTCTCCCCAGAGGCAGGCAATCTCCAAAAAGCTGGTTCCCCCTTCTCACACTGTGATCTACTGGATCCCCCAGTAGATTGAGGTCTACTTCCTGGCTGCCCCTGCCATAGGGACTCCCTCACCCCTTTTCTGACGTGGCCCTGCCCCTATAGTGCGCCGTGTCACAATTTAGAAAATAGTCTAAACAAGCCAATGAGTTTACTCCAAATGGCAACAGAACCATCTGTTACAAAAAGAAGGAACAGTATTGGAATACAACAGTTCTCAAATTGTGACTTGTCTGGTCATACGATACTGGCTTTTCATTTCCACTTATTAAATCACATTGGAATATATCTAAATATACAATTAAAAAACATTGTATTTTACACTGTATTGTAAAAAACAAGTAAAATTTCCCAACATTACTTATCTATGGAATTAATTGCTCTAGGTGTGACAGGGGGTATGAATGAATGAATCTTTATTTGTATTAACCAAAAGTTATAACAAAATAGACAAATACAATTAACTTAAAACCATCAATAACAGGACGCACAAACAGAATTCAAAAAACAAGTTATAACAAACTAAGGATAACACCTTAACACGATCAGTTAAACAAAAATCAACCCGTGGTCATTCATCTAGCTATTTTTCTGCAAATTTGGGATCTAAGCGAACCCAAACTGCAGCAATAATAAACAGAACATATAATCAACTCAGAATAAATACTTCGAAAACCAAGAATAACCCCATACCATCAGTATTAGATAGTTACTAACCAGCAATTATAATTCTTCTAACAATTTTTGTCTGCAAATTATAGCACCAAAACAGAAGCGAGCTACCGCTCTCTAACAGCTGTTATCCAAAGGACACAACATTTTCCAAAGTAGTTTATCTCTGGGCAGATTTAGTGAGTCATTCAAAAGATCACCCAGGTACTTCTTCCGAAGATCACTGTAAGCCGGGCAACATAACAAAATATGATCTACATTTTCAATTTCCTTCTTGTTACAAAGTAGACAGATCCTGTTCTGTCTTGGTATATTCTTATACCGCCCTTCAACTGAGGCAGATGGATTTGCCCCACACCTAAATAGGGTAAAGGCCTGCCTGAGGCGGGGATTCTTCCATTGTAACAGATAACTCGAGGGGAACAAAGAGGGTTTAATAAGTTGGAAATTTCCAACAACCCTTTGTGCCTCCAGGTCAGAGTCACTTCTCCGCAAATCCTGGTCCAGTATTCTCCTTTTGATTAAATTTGCCACCCCCTTAAAGCCAAGCGGTAAGAGGCAAACTCTTGAAAACCCCAATTTGGCCAATTCATATTCAACTGAAAGAGCCCACTGGCTAGGAGCCTCACCAGCTTGGATCAGTTGGATCAAGAGGGATGAGTCTGCTGCAAACAAAATAACTTTAAGCCAGAATTTAATTATTATGAACAATGCCAGAGATCTGCTTCTGCTTCTGCAGGTTTCCGCCCTTAGGAGCACTTGAGGTGTACTCTTAGGAACCCCTAATATAGCCCTCAGGAAACCATTTTGTAGTACCTCCAGATTATCCAGGTAGTTTACCCCCAAAATTGGTATGGCATACAAAAATTGATGTATAACCTTAGCAGTATATAAATGCAAGGCTGGCAAGACTTGCTTGCCGCCTTTTCCATGGTAAAAATTTTGTATAGCTCGTGCAGTGTTACGGCCCTGACCTAATGTGAAATCCAGATGTCTCCTCCACCTGCCGTTAGCAGCCACACACACTCCCAGATATTTGAACTCCCTGACCTGGCTGATTTTATTACCCACTATTTCCCATCGGTGAGTCTTGTTATTTCCTAGCCCCACGACCATTACCTTTGTTTTGGAGAAATTTATTGCAAGTTTTTCCTGCTTATAAAATTCAACAAATCTCCCCAAACTTCTTCTCAAACCCACTTGCGACAGAGAAAGCAGGACAGTGTCATCTGCATACAACAAAATTAAAATTGCCCTAGTTCCGAACTTAGGTGGGTGCAACTCATCTCTCCTCATGAATGACACCACATTATTCAAATAAATATTAAACAGTGCGGGGCCCAATATATATCCTTGTTGTACCCCCCTATTTATAGGGATTTCTGTTGTCATTGGTTCTGAAGGGGCATACCGGATTTGAAGAGAATTTGAACTATGTAACTGAATCAGCAAGAAGAGTAAGCGGGGATCCAATGAAGTTACACTAAGCTTGTACCAAAGTCTTTCTCTATTCACCGAATTGAATGCTGTGCGTAAATCAATAAAGCACATATACAAATGTGTACTTTTCCATTGGAAAACATACTTATTAATAAGATGGGATAGTACGTAAACCTGATCGACTGTGGATTGTCCTTTACGGAAGCCTGCCTGTTCTGGCTCCAGAAAACCCTCCGAATCCAGCCGTAGCTGGAGTTTAGATAGCAAGAATTTAGCCTATAATTTCCCTGGGTATTTTCAGACATTACGAGATCACAGTCAACCACAGTGAACCATGGTCAATCCCGCGGCGGGGCCAAAGCACCCTGAACATCTGTTTCGGGGGCGCCAGATGTTCACCACAGTCAATCCCCACCAGGGGTCAAAAATAACCACGCTTCCGGAGCTCTGGCCCGGACCATCTCCGAAAGCATGGTCAAAGCGATTCCCAACGGGAAACAAAAAAAAATAACGACTGAACGGCAACCACTGGCCGGAATCAAGCAACATGATTCCCAGCCGGGGACAAAGCATGCATTGTTGCTGCCAGGCAATGAGCAACAACAAAGGCTGGGGAGGGAGATTTAAAGGGCACACAGCAGCAGCCAGGACGAGCCGCCCCGGTGCCTTCCGGGTGCTTTGACCACGGCCCGGAATCAGCGTCACGTCTGTTGCGCTACCCTGGGCCATGGTCTGCCGGTCCGATTCCCTGACGTGGTCCCGCTCCCGTCACGTCTGTTTGGGGCCTCTCTTGCCCACAGGGGGTGCTTAGCCGGTTCGCCACTGCTGGGAATCCACTGTGGTGAATCGGGCGCCTGTAACATCTGAAATCACCCCCGCCACACTTAATAGGCTAATCGGCCTATAATTTGCAGGGATTGCAAGGTCACCCTTTTTAAAAATTGGGATGACCACACTCATCAACCACTTATTATTATTATTATTATTATTATTAACAAACATTTATATAGCGCCAGCAGTGTACCTGGCACTTTACAAAGTAATAAAATAGACACGGTCCCTGCCCCTAGGGCTTACAATCTGAGAGACAGGAGCTGGGGGAGAGACTTAGGAAGGGGAACAGAGGGAGAGACAAGGGGTCTAACATTCATGAAGATGCGAGGTCTCAAGTGCACGTACTTGGCTTGGTTACGATGAGAATGACAGCAGGCAGGTCCATGTTGCAAGGATAAGGGTAAACCGATCGTAGGTATAGGAATAGTGGCTCAGCAGGATAAAGAGTCAGACAGAGCAGAGCGAAAGAGGTGAGTTTTAAGGAGAGATTTGAAGGTATGAAGGGAGGAGGCAAGGCAGATGTGGACAGGGAGGGAGTTCCAGGCATGGGGGGCAGCAAGTGAGAAGGGACGAAGGCGCTTAGGGGAGCAGGGAAGGCGTGGAAAGGTGAGAGAAGGGACAGAGGAGGAGCGAAGTGCACGGGCTGGAGTATGGAGGGCGATAAATGCAGAGAGGTAGGGGGGAGCAAGGTTGTGAAGAGCTTCCTAGACATCCTTCCTGTGGCATTGATATGTGTGAAAAGGGGGGCCAATAAAGAGGCCCACCAACCAGATTGACTTTTTATGATCTCTGCCGGCAAAAAATCATCTCCCGGAGCTTTCCCTGGCTTTAGTTGGGCGATTAGATTGCAGATTTCTCTCTCAGTCACTGACTTCCAATGTTGTAGCCTATCGCAAGGGGGCAAAAAAACATTAACAGGACTAATAGAACTATCCAGAAATACAGTCAGGAAGTGCTTTTCCCATATGTCAGGTGATCGTAAAGGAACAAAATGGGCCTTCCTACCTAACCCGGCTGTTCTTATCAGGGACCAAAACTGTTTGGAGTCCCTAGCATTAGCTGCTTCAGTCAAAACCTTCCACTGTTTGATTTGAAATTCATTCTTTTTCTTTGCCAGAAACTCACGATATTGCTTCCTACCGAGCTGAAAAGCACACCTATTAGCCTTGGTAGGGGCTCGTTTCACCATTCTGGTAATTCTCCGTAGCTTTCTTCTCTGATATCTACAGTCCCTATCAAACCAGGTCGAATCCTTTAGAATTATACCAGTTGACTCCCTTGAGGTCAACAATGGCCTCAAAGTGTCTATAAGCTTTTCATAGGCTGTTATAGTCTCATCAGAGACCATCATAATTTGGGTAGCTAAAGTCTGCGCTGGTTCCTGTGAAATAAAAGTCTGAAAATCTTTTTCCATCTGGGGGGACCATCGAGCTCGAACCGTATATTTGGTCTTAACTGAAGGAATGCCCACCTGTTCAGTAGTTTTAACTGTCTGACTCCTATTAAAGGGGTCCTGAATAGTCAAAATCCAGAAACAATGACTGGACAAAAAGGAAAGGATGATGTTAAGTTCCAATACACAAAACAGGAATTTGTTGGCTACCATAAAGTAATCAATAGTATTAACACCTAGGCTTGAGTAATATGTATAATGTCCTTCCAAATCACCTAGAAGTAAACCATTCATTATAGTTAAGTCCATCTCATCGACAAGTGATTCCAATAAAGGGGTCCTAGAGCATCTTACCACATCTCTTGATTCGCGCAAATTATTAAATGGAGGTACAAGTACATCCGATGTATCCATAATCACTTGATTGGGTGGAGGTTGGCCCAACCTAGTATTAAAATCTCCACCCACTATTAAATTAGCCATAGGATAACTTTCCACTGCTTTCCTCATAATTTCAGCTGAGAGAGGCCATAGCTCCCACTTATAAAATGTTGATGATGTTGGGGGTACATAATAATTGGTTAATAACAGTTGAAGGCCACTGGGAAGAGTACAATGCCAAATGGCAAAATAAGCCCAATGGTAGCCAAGTAATTTAATCACGGCTCTGAGGTCATAAGAAATTAGCAATGCCAACCCACCGCTTGCTCTACCATGAAGAGGAGAGGGCACTGCCTGGATGTGATAGACCTCAAAGCCCTGACAAGCAAACTCAGCACACATCCAAGTTTCCTGGACCAGGACCACGTCGTAAATCTGTATTGTTTGCAGGAAATCAGCATCACATAGCTTCTGCTTTAATCCCGCCATATTCCAGCTTACAACTTTAAGCAAAGCACAATTGGAGGTAGCCAGTCAATCTTTAGTTAGCGAATGTCAGGGCTGGGTCTTGAGCCCATGGCGTGCTGACAGGCTATCCAGCGCTCTGCGCCACCTGGTGGGCTTGTGAGGGTGCTGGGTTTTCCCCCTCCTGTCTCCCTTGTGTGCTTGCTCCCTGTGTGTCATGCCCCTTCCCAGCTGTAGCCAATTACCTTAGCCCTGCCTCCCAGCTTCCTGATTGGCCACAGGAAGTATTTAAGCCTTGGTGTGGCCACAGGAAG
>QEPC01010396.1:1951823-1976565 GCA_003113815.1 Sphenodon punctatus
ATTTTTTTTTTTTTTTTTAAATAAACAAATTCCCCCCACACTAGGGCACTAGTAGCTGCACCAGCCAGCCAGGGCTTGTAGGGCACCGCCCAACAGCCCTGAACTACGAGCCGCCCCTGGGCCCTCATACACACCCTCTCTGTTAGCCAATACTTCCCCCTCCACCACCTTACTTACAGTAGTCCCTAGACTTGTGGGCATTAGAGTCGACCCTAGCTTAGGCTGTGGGGTAGAAGAGTCATTAACCTGTACCATACCAATGTGGGATTCTGAAAGTGAACTACTAAGAGGTTCAGCCCTTTGTTCCACCTGCACACCCTCAAGGAGTGGATGATCAATCCCCCTAAGGGAGCCCAATGAAGTAGAGGAAATGGTCAAAAAATCCCTCGGGGAGAAGGAGGGCCGAGACTGCACAGCAATGTCAACCCTCGCAGCCCCCGATATAGCTGTCCTCTGGTCCCGCACTTGCATTTGTTCTTGAACCTGAGCTGATAAAGAGTCATTAAGAAGTTTGGCTTTCACCAACTTACTGCATAGGTTGTCCAATTGCTCAAATATAAGATCCGGGAGATCTGGATGCTGCTGAAAAGGGCCATGATTTGGCCCATGAATGGGCCTCCGGTGATTCTGCATAACCCTGTTCTTAAAGCATAATTTGGAAGCCAGCACGTCCTCCGCCCCAATCTCCATCAAATTTGTCTCGCTTCCTAAATTAACAGAAAAATCTGCCTTATCCCTTTGCCTGGCCAGCTCTTTCACACCGCTTTTTTGTGCTTCCTGTACAGTCAATGCTAGTCTATTAGGCATATTTTTAGGGTAAGCCCCATTAACGGGGACCTAATTCCTTCCGGGATCACCACACCGGTGGCATCGAATTGCGTCACTCTAGAGACAAAGATTAATTTATCCTTCAGGACTGCCTCCCCCTGAAGGATTTTCGCCACCAATCCTGTAGAACTGAAAGCAGTGTTCAACATCCATCGTTTCTTAAGATTGTACAAATGTTCAACAGAGGTAATATGCCTTCTGGTTATTGGTAATTTAAGTAAAACCCTAAGATGTTCTGCTTGTTGGAAGTGCAAGGACTGTGAGATCATTGCATCCATTTGCCCAGTGCAGAGTTTACAGAGGAGTGTGAATCATCAATAAGAGCAGGCAGGAAGCATACTTAAGCTTAAGTAGCTTTATTAGGAAAAACATGTAGGATAGGAAAGGCCTATCTATACTAAGTCCTAAGACTAGATCTGTTCAGGAGGGAGGGAGGAAGCTCTCTGAGACACAAAGAGATGAGAAACCTCCTGGGGGAGGAGATTGACCAATCAGGTTCAGGCAGGAGTAGGACAGATAGGCTGGGGGAAGTGTTCCCTGAACTGTCTGTCTACTCCTGCTGTTTCTAGCAAACAAACAGGATGAGGTGCTTAGGTTGCATCCCCAAGCAACCAAAGGAATGTATTTCTAACACTGCTATGTCCAGCGGTGTGCTCCAATGAGGGAGCTTCCCAGAAGGAAGGGGTAATATAGTAAATATTAAGTTAAGAGGTAGGTAAACAAACTTATCAGGGCGGTCAGATATCCACATCATACCATAAGACTCAGAATTAGCTCCTATGAGCACTTCTGCACATTTTGGAGAGGGGGACTTTGACTTTGTAACTGACTGGTGCCTCAGAGGCCTGCAGGACTGGAGGGAGAGCTGTGGTATAAGCATTACTCTGACCCAAGGGCAGAACCCTGAGAAACTCTATTTTATCATTAAGTTGATTCAGCTGCGAAAACATATATTTCAAAGAATGTGAAGTCACTGAGGCAAGTTCGGCCAAAATATAAGTGGGTGAAAGGGGCAGATTGTCCAGATGAGCTTCATTCCTGACGGGGTAAAAACAGATGTGATGGTGGCCTGCTTTTTCATGCTTTGGCCTGCAAGCCATCGGTATGTCTGTTTAGGGGCCGCCAGATGTTGGCCCAGGATTGCTCCAGACGTGTTAGCGGCTAGCCTGGCCTCTCACCCCCGGGATTAGTTCCAGGTCACAGCCCGAGCTAAGGTTTGCCTAACTGGGGCAAAGTGGGCCACAGCGGGCTATCATGTCTGTTGTGGTCCACCATGACCAGCCATTTATTTACTTATTTTATTTTCTAGATTTCTACCCCACCCCTCCTGAGAACAGCTCGGGGTGGCTCCATCATTGGCCACCATGACTGCCCATCATGGCGGGGGATGGAGTGCAGCGCGGGGCTGTCTGTCTGTGCGTTTGCGTGTCTCCTTGCTCTCCCCAGCAGCTTGGCCTTAGGAATGTGTGTTGGGCAGCCTGACCTGGACAATGTCCACTGCAGCTTTTCAAGCTGGGTAGGGTTGTGACGACGGTGTGCTGCCATCATGTTTGTTTCCACACAGGGATGCACTTGCCAATGGCCTAGCAGATGTATCCACAACACAGGGCATACTCCTCTCCCATTAAAATCAATGAGAGCTGAGCTACTGACTTGAATGGATGGAGGATTATGCCCACAAGCTCTGTGTTAGAACGTGACGAACACTATGAAGCCCCTGCCAGTCTTCCAGTCTTTGTAAGGGCACCCATCATTCTGGTGATCTAAAGAAGATCTTTAGCAAAACCTAGATCAGGGGTGGGAAATCTTCGGCAAATGGGCCAAATCCAGCCCATGTCTGTTTTTTATTTGGCTCCTTTCCAAATCCTGGATGAGACCCTTGGAATACAGTCCCTATCCTCAAACACTGAAAGAGCTCATCAGAAAGGAGCAGAAATGAGGGCATGCATCCAAGTATAGGGGATGGCATGATCTGGACCCTCCCTTCTTCCCCCATCCTGAGCACACCTCTTAAGCACCCACCCTCAGCTCCTATCTGGCCCACAGAGCTTGTACGAATGTTGAAAGGGGCCTGCAAGAAGGAAAAGGGTCCTTGCCCCTGATGTAGACCATCAGTTGGCTGCAATCCTCAAACCACTTACCCCAGGCAGTGTAGCTGATAGGTCAAAATATTCAGGAGTGGATGAGTTGATGGGGATGTGTCCCCCTCAGCTGTCCCAGATAGCCTTTATATTGCCCTCAAAATCTTCCACTGGTCTAATTTGCAAGAACTCATGCCATCCTTACATTGAAGTAAGCAGTATTAAAATTGGGGTGTATTGAGAAAGGCCCCCACCCCCAAACATATGTATTTATTTATTTAAACTTATAACCCACCCTTTCTAAAATGCTCAGGGCGGTTAGTAAAAACAGAATACAATTAAATAATGTTAAAATACAATTTAAAAAACCTACCCTCATCAGAACCACCCACTCCAACCCCAACCTTCCAAAAAACCTCCCACCCTATCCCCATCCACCAAACGCCTTTATATATAAAAAATCTTGCACCGTCTCTGGAAGATGGTGCACAATAAAACAGATTTATCATAACAGTTGTCTTACGGAAAGGTTTTCATGTGGCTTTTCCTTATGTCCTTCTACTCTAGCTGATCTCCAACAGGGAATTGTTAGACTTTTCATGATACAGTTGGATCATGAAGTGCTGACACTGACACAACCGTGGGACTTGGCAGGGATGTGCAGGAGTGCTCTTTGAGTTGTTCCTGTTGGGGCGGTCTCAGTGGCTCGATGGGAAATTGCTCGTTGTCCCCTTGGGTACTCCCCTGTGGTGTCCTGCAGGGTTCCATTTTGTTTCCCCTCTTGTTCAGTGTGTATCTGAGGCTGCTGGGCAAGATCATTTGGAGGTTTGGAGTACAGTGCCATCAGTATGCTGATGACACTCAGCTCTACGTTTATTTCATCCAACCCAGGTCCGGCAGTCATCTCGATGCTTACACAGCGCCTGGCTGCTTTGGGGACTGGATGAGGCTGAGCTGATTGAAGCTGAATCCAGACAAAATTGAAGGGGTCTCCAGGAGGCAAGCAGGTGTGTAGGGAAGAAAAGTTCCAGGTCCCCATGGAAGGCAGGAGTGTGTCATAGAGAGGGACCGCAGAGCTGCTAAGCTTACATGCTAGTCCTACATGCTGCAGCCATGATTTCAAGCTTTCCTCCACAACCACCAGGAACATTTCTCCATCCTGTTCTTGACATCAGGCCTAGTATATATTATTCTTATGAATGTATACAACATATACAATGAATGTATCCCCTTTCAAAAGGCTGAGTAGTTTACAACATATAAAATTAAATGCAAATAGATCACATTAACCCCACTATACAACCAACTGGAACTCCCTCCCCCACATACAATGAAACTAATAATTGTGGAACTCCCTTCCCATGGAGGTTTGTCTGTGTAAGCCCAAGCCTGTTCCTCTTCCAGAGGAGATGCAAGACCTTTTTTTTTTGACCAGTCATTTGGCAGGCAGGAATAAGGTTCCATAGGATCGGGTAGAGGGGTTCGGGGAGGAGGATTTGTGGGTGGCAAGTGAAGGTAAAGGGTGGGATGAGTCCAATGATGAGGTCTTAAGGGAACTTAAAGTATTATTTAATTTTATTTATTTGTATCAAAATTTATAACCCACCCCCTCCTGCCCAATGGCAGCTCAGGGCAGCTAACAACAAACAATAAAAACATAAATATAAAATACAATATAAAATATTATTGTATTTTATATTTTGATTTTTTAACGCTGATGTTGTGATCTGAGTCTTCCAGAAGGGCAGGGTAAAAATGTACAAACAAATAAATAAACCACATCTCTCCTACTCCCCTGCCTGTCATCCAAGGGAGTTCCCGCCCATCCACAATACAAGTTTTTCCAACTCTTAAAATCACCGATCTCTGCGGATTGAATCATGAGCGCTAGTTCCGCTATGGGGCGGGGCAGAAAGGTGGGGTCACGGCCCCCACAGTGAGGCGTAGGCAGGAGTTGCAGAGACAGGGTCTCTCACTCGGGGGCAGAGAAGGAAGAGAACACGGAAAACAAACAGAAAGCAGCTGCCATTCTCTCTGACTGAGCAAAAGGGGAAGAGTCACCAGCGCCCTCTGCCGGTCCCTCGGGAATTCCCTGCCCGTAAGGCAGTGCGCGCGCACTCCTTCCTGTTCCCTTTCAACACCCCGCAGGGAGGGGTGGTCACGTGCCGGGGGCGTGGCGTGACGGTCTCTAAGGTCACATGACAGGGGCGCGGGTGGGGGCTGCCACTGCTGTTCGGGGTCGGAGTCGGACGCGGAGGGGGGCTTGACCATGGTGAGAGAGGGAGGCGCGGCGGTGGGGGCTCGTGCGAGCACATCCTCCTGGCTCGGAGGCGCCGGAGGCGCTGCGGTTGCCCCCCCCCACCTCGTGTGGGGTATAGGCGGGGGAGACCGCTCTTGGGGGGCTGTTACTATGGAGACGGGTCTGTCCCCTCCCTGTCGGTGACCCCGGCCCTAGTGCGCAACCCCGGGGAGCTGGCGCCAAGGGCCTGAGGCTGCAGGTGCCCGGCTCGTTCCTGTTGCTCTTCCTCCCTTGGCTACTGCTGACGTTTGCAGTGCGGCTCTGCCCCGAGCAGCGCTACAGGTCTGGCTGCTGCCCCCGGCAGCCTCCCCCGTGGCCCCTTGTTGGGAGTGTCCCCCGTGGGGTTGACTGGGAGCTGTAGCCGACGCGTTCCCTTCTGGGTTCGGCAACAAGAAGTTCCTATTGTCCTTGGCTCCTGTTGGAGCTCAGGAAAGGTGAACCAAATCCTCCTCCATGCAGCAGCTTCTGAAGGGGGTAGCAGCATCGGGGCAGGGTTTGGGAGCCGCTCAAGGCAGTGGTGCTACCCGGGCCTCGTCCGCGTACAACTCGAACTTAGTTCCTCCCCTCCACCCCCACTCCTTAGGTGCTTGCATGAGACCCAGGCATATCTAGGGAAGAAAAAGAGCCTGTAGTTTCGCAAGGTAGAGTGCTCCTGCTTGAATGAGGAATGCGAAAGGGCAGTTATTTCAAGACAGGCCAGAGGAGCTTTTGTTGTATGAATGAACTGCAAAGCGCAAACTTGTTTTTTTTGACCCTTTCTTAGCTGGTGATGGATAAGACAGAAAGAACTGAATATTTAGAGCCCAGGTTGACACTGTAGGGTACCTTTCTTAAAACGGATATATCAGAGAAGTTGCAGATCTGTAAAGTCACTTTTTTGCAGTCACTTTTGAAGTAAAGCTACATTTTGAATATGCTGTGTTAAATGCTTAGATTTTTGTTCATGTAACAGCAGAATTTAGAATAGACACATTATTTGAGTCCTATTGGCAAGCTTTATTGTTTATAAACCTGAGATAGTGCAGTGGCTGTTACTCAGAAGTGCTTATTAACTAGTCAAAGTTCAGAAAACCCTGGCATCATTATAAGTGCATAATATCTCTTACCTAAAATTCTTTTATATGCTGGTCATATTGTGGGTCACTGGTACTTATAGTAAAGGCTACAGGAAAGGTCTACAATTGTATAGGTACACATGATACGCTGGGGAAGTCTCAAGGACTTTGTGAAAGGAAACCATGTGACACCAATCTCTTAGAATTCTTGAAGAGTGTCCACCAGGGCATGAAATTTCAAAGCAAACTCTGGGAGCCAAACTTTTTCCCCCAAGTCACTAGACTTGATCCTGATATTAAACCTTTTTTGCCTGAACCAGTCACCAGCCTCCGTTTTATGGGTGCCGATAGCTCCCGGCCCTTGCAAATTTTGCGCCAGGGTGTCCACAAGCGAGTGGATAAGAGTTACACAGTATACTTGCATTTAGGTCCTTCACCAAAGGCTCCTAAGTCCCCCTTGAGGTAATCCTAGGATAAGAAGGAAGTTCTTTCGTTGGTCAGAAAACTGTTTAAAATACAGGAAACAAAAGAGAAGACGTATGGAAATTGTTGCCATGGGATGCTTTGAAGACCAACACTATAACTGTTTTAAAAAAATGAGTTGGTTACGTTTGTAGAGGATAGGGTCATTGGTGACTATTAACTAGGTTGGTAGGGGTTGGAAGCTTGGCATTAAAAACGGAATAGTATGTTTCATATGTGCTCTATTTTTGCACTCCCTTGTAGTATCTGGTGTTGGTCACTATTGAAGACAGGTTTGGACCAGAATGACAGACTTATTTACTACTTAAGTGTCAAACCCATCTATAGTGCTGCATAAATCTGAAATGTCTCAGAATGCTTTTACGAACTGCATAAATCTGAAATGTCTCTGAATGCTTTTACGAACTATATACATGTTAATGGAATGCAGCTGCTTCTGAGGAGTAAGATGACCAACTGTGTTACATTGCACAACAGCAGTATGGAAAGGATATGGAGGGTGTGTTTAGATTTGGTTTTGTGCACTTTCTATCAACTATGTAGTCGATAGCTGGCCATTACAAGACTTGGTAGTATGCTTAAACCAACAAATGCTTTTTAATGTGTTATGATGAGGAAGGAGGGTGGAAATTTGTTCAGTATTTGAGATCTGTTTGATTAGCTAAGTGGGAGATACTAGAATATGGGAAACGAAGCATTTTTTCTCTTAAAAAAATCTTAATTAGGACACTGTTTTTTCCTGTGCTTTAACCTCTATACGTTGTGTTGAAAAAATTGACATTAATTGTGTCTTGGGGTGTGTTTTCTACCCCAATCTTTGTCACTGACATTTCTGGAACATGTAAACTAACATAAAATGTGATGGGATAGTTTTTTCAACCCCAGGTAAAAAACTTGGGGTTAAAAAAATACCCCATGGCAAAATCTATTGGGGTAGTGTTTTGCCATAGGTTTCTTGTTCGCAAAAAACAACAACCGGTTAATGGTAACCAAATTTCCTCTGAGTATATAGTGTACTTGGGTCCAGATGACAGTGTCCTAAAAGGGCAAAACTGGAGAGCCATTAACTTGTGAGCTTTTGTGAGAAATGTGCACTTGGGGTAGGAAAATACCCCAAGAAAATGTATATGGGTTTAAAAATTTTTTTAAAAAAATAATAATCTGGACTTTCCAAATGAGCATGCATCTGTGCTAAACAAGAACTAGGGAACTGCTTTTGGGAATGATGTGCAGTGAATATTCAAGTTATTCAATGAACTGTGTTTCCATAGTGTGTGTGTTAATGTTTGAAATCTTACTCTTTACTAATCCTTTCATGCTGTTAACATAGCTTCCTCTGATACTGGTTAAGTTGTTTAGTAGGTCCTTAACAGTACTGGCCTAGATAAAGTGCTTAACATGGTTTATGGGTTTCTTGGAACCAGCTCATTAAAGCACTTTCAGTCTGTAAAGGCTGCAGACACTCTAAAGTCTCTTCACTTTATTGGATGTGCTAAGGGCTTGCAGGTGTTCTGTTTCCAAACTCTGGATCTCCTGCAGAGCTTGTAGGCCTCAGGAACTCTTGTAAGTGCACAAAACCGATTCTAGACACACCCTTGGGATCCTTTCCCTGGTCAAATATAAGAATTATTCAAGGTTTGTGAGCCCTGGTACTCAATAAACACTTTCTTCCTTTTGAATTAAAAATATGTCTCAGTGTGAGAAATTCTTAAGAGAATCTTCTAGAGAAAGTTTAAAACTGTTCTAGACACAGATTTCAGTTTTTACTTAGACTTGGTTCTGAGAACTTGTGACATTTCTAAAAATGTACTTGTGCTTTTTCCATAGGAAATTACTTTTGGAGGTGTGTTTGCATGTTAACTAGAGGCATGTGGTCTGAACCAAACTGGATGGGATTCAGCTGGTCCCACTGGGCTTGGGGCAGGATGGGCACACCTTCTGACCACAAGTCATATAGCCATTGTTTGGAGGCCTCACCCCCATGGAGCCACTTTGGAGAGGGGTGGGAGGAAATGCCTTAACTCCATCCCTTTCCTATATGGCTCTGCCCCCTCAGAATGATGTGACATCATGGCCCTGTGTGAGGGTAGGACTACCCATGGAGGCAGCCCAGGCAGAGCATGAAATTTCCGATTGAACTCTGGGAGCCAAAAAAAATTCAGTCGCCAGACTTTATCCTGATATTAAACTATTCTTGCCCCACTACACCCCTGACCCAGTTGTCAGCCTCTTTTTTTCTGGGCGCCAATGGCTCCCAGGTGCCTGCAAATTTTGCACCTGGGGCCCAGGCTCAAAAGAGCGTGACTGCATCAGGCCCTAATCTGGATTACGCCCTGCCAGCTCAAAAAGTCTACTTGCCACAAGCAAGAAGGTGAGTGGATTTTACAGCCTGTAGACCAGGGGTGGGGAACTTCTTTTAAGGTCAGGGCCGCATTGTTGGTCCCTGAACATGCTGGGGGCCACACGTAGAAATCAATACATTTTTAAAAATCAATTAAAATAATTTAAATCAATTAAACAAACTATTTAAAGCAATTTATATCATAAAACTATTACTATATATATATATACACACACACATGCTGCCTCGCTCCCAGACTCACCTGTGCCTGGCACTGGCCCCGGCCCTATGCTCGGCGGCAGCGTCCCGCCTGCAGACACAGGTGCCCTGGCCTAGCTCCTGGAGGGGCAGCTTGGCGCTGGAGTGTGGGTAGTAGTGCAGGACGGCGTGTAGACCCCGCAGGGCTCTGCCTCCAGCCGGGCGCAGACTGCGCTGCAGCCGGGCTCCCGCACCAACTCCAGGCAGGGCATTTAGATTATGTAGGCCTGATTATTGGGTGAGGCCCGCAAAGCCTTGCTTGGGCCACAGTGAGCCGGGTGATGGGATGCACACAATGGGGAAGGCCTTAGAGGTCGGCAGGCCGTGGGAAAAAGCCCCGGGGGCCAGAAGTGGTCCACAGGCCGGAGGTTTCCCACCCCTGCTGTAGACCACCATTACCCACTGGAGATGGCCCTGGCCCAGCACATGTTTATTGTGACTGGGCCAGGGCACAGAATTTTAGATCGAACTCCAGGAGCCAAAAAAAAAAAAAAATCCAGTCGGACTTTATCCTGATATTAAACTGATCATGCCCCACTACACTCCTGAACCAGTCGCCAGCCTCTGTTTTCTAGGAGCCAGTGACTCCCAGGCGCCTGCAAATTTCATGCCCTGCGGTGGGCCATAGCTGCAGATGGTGAGCTTTGGTCATACTTATCTCTGGTAAGAAGTAGGGAGCCAGGGGATGACCACAATACATATGTGAATTGCTGTCACCACCTTCCCCTTCCCTTCCCCTTAGAGATGCCTGTGGTGCCACTGTGCCACACTGCTTTGCTGTGGTTGCAGCCAGATCCACAGATGGGCACAGTTCTACAGAGCACCGATTCTCAAACCATGGTCCACAGCTCAAGTTGCTTTTTTTGTTTTTAAAGCAAGCTGGGGGACATTTGCAACAAGCTGTAGGTCAGGGGTGCACAAAGTTTCCTAATCCTGAGAGCCATAATGGGGCCAAAGAGTTGCATGCAGCTCTAGAGCCACAGTTTGCCCACCTCTGCTCTATGTACAGGTTGTTTCATTTAGTTTTGTTTGGGAATTTCAAAGGCCGGCATTGTTGCATCTAACATTGCCTTAGCTTGCTTTCTGCTCCCTTTTCCTGTTGGTGCCTTCTCTTTAAACAGCTACACCTCTAAACTTTCAATGTAGTGTGTATGCTAGTAAAACTGTGATGAAAAACCTTCTGTTAAATAAGGATGTATTCTTTTGGGGGGCGTTAATTTGGTATACATTAAAGTGGAGGAACTGAACTTGATTCTTTGCATAGCTTGCATTCATAAATTATGTAGCAGAACAGTCATTGTTCTTTCCTGATGCCTATACTCAAGTACATCAATCCCTGTCAGTCTGACTAAAATACTTTTACTAGTCCTGTCCTGCTAATTTCTGTGTTCTATCATTTAGACTCTGACTTATCTCTGTTTACTAGTAAACAGTGTATTATAAAGTGACTGATCAAATTTTTTATTCTGAGGCGTTGCCTTTAAACTGGACTTGTCTTTGAATTTATATTTCCCAGGTATAACATCAGTTATGCTGTCATTTTGTCAAAGGTGCTTTATTAATAGGTCCTTTTCTCATACACGCTAACACTGATATGATGGGTGTTACATTTTTTTATACATGTTGTAGGGCACTCAGAGCACACCTGCAGCCTTGCAACATTTATAATAAGATGTAACACCCATTTTATCAGTGTTAGCGTGTCTGTGTGAAAAGGGCCAGAGAGGGACTGGAATTTATTTGTATTTGCCAGAGTTCAAAGAAACAAATGGTATGCAACAGTGTTGAGGGTATTTTTTATGTTTAAAATTGGAACAATCTATGGTTGGTACCACATCTTCCCGAGAGTCAATTTTTTTGACAATACCTGATCTGCAACTTGCTATTGATCATGTCTTGCATGATTTAATAACTAAACCTATTCTCCAGTGGCTCTAATGAGGAAGCTATGGCTGTTTGCCCACATGCTGATTTTCATGTGGGATTCTAGCCCCTGCGAAACCAGCAATAACATCAGATACCTGCTGGGCTGCATGCCCATGTTATTTTCTTCAGGTTTTTTTCCCCCGTGCAAAGTCATGTGACTGTAAGGGATCCATTAGAGGATCCATAAGCATGGTGTAATTTTCACATAAGTTAAATTCACATTTAATTCTCCCCATGCACATTTAATTCTCCCCATGCACACTCGCATAAGTGTCTGAGCTGGATTTCTTGTCCTGACGTCTGTCATGAAACTCACGTTAACTTGAGTGTTAAACCTGCTAAGTGAGTGAAATATCACATAAGATACAAAGTAGCATGAAATTACGTAACATGGGCAAGAAGCCTACCTCTGTATCCAAATCTTTTAAAAAAGATCCTAGTGAAGAGTTGTATGAAACGGCATGTGAGACCTGTCTTTTTATATTTTATTTTTGGTTTTTATTCAGCCTTTCCCTGAAGGCTCCGGGTAAACCACATAAAATACTTAGTGCACCCCCTTCCACCCCCCTCCCATATTAACCCTGCCTGTTAAATGCCTAGCTAAACGAATAGGTTTTGAACTGCTTCCGGAAGACATTCAGGTGGGGGTTGGTGAACCTCCAAGGGAAGGGAGTCCAGAGTCATGGAGCAGCCACCAAGAATACCTCTATGTGGTTGGGTCTTGTAGACCTGGGCCAGTGATGGAACTCGCAAGAGAACAGGTTTGGCTGATCTTGGAGGCTGTGGAAGCACATTATGGGGGAGGTGTTTCTTTAGATATGTAGGGCCTAGGCTGTACATATCCCGTATACACAGGAAATTGAGTAATTCGGGGGAGAGACCTTTCTTTACCCTATTATTTATTTATAAAAATTTCTTATCCTGCCACAGGCAGCTCTGGGCAGCTCACAGTTCATCAACAAAAACACTTTAAACACTCAAACACAAGGAGGAATTAAAATATTCCAAACCACTCCCCCACCCTAACCCATTTCCCCCCCCCCCCTTCAAAGGCCAGGTGGAACAGCCACATCTTACAACAGCGTTGAAAAGAGGGGAGATCCAGGGCCAAACGGGCCTCCGTCGACAGGGAGTTCCACAGCCGTGGAGCAGCCACTGAGAAGGCTCTCCCTATCGTGGCCCCCCAGCAGACTCCGGGGACATTGAGGCTGATCCAGGACCCATGGGGTGAGGCGGTCCTGCAAATAGATCGGGCCAAGGCCGTTTAGAGCTTTATAGGCAAGCACCAACACCTTGAATCGGGCCTGAAAGACTATAGGCGGCCAGTGCAGAGACCGAAGAACCGGTGTAATATGTTCCTGGCGGCCCTGTCCCACCAAGAGATGGGCCACTGCGTTCTGCACCAGCTGCAGTTTCTGAACTGTCACCATGGGTAGTCTCAGGTAGAGCACATTACAGTAGTCAAGCCTAGAGGTGATGAAAGCATGGATGACAGTGGCCAGGTCAGAGTCCGAAACATACAGCCGAAGCCGATGCACCAGATGTAATTGGCGAAAGGCTCCTTGCCACAGACTCCATCTGAGCATCCAAGCGGAGCTGCGAGTCAAGGAGCACCCCCCCAGACTCTGTACCTGGGAAACCAGCGGAGGGAAGACCCTCTAGCATAGTCATTTAGCCTCTAACATCAGTCACAGAAAAGATGGAAAAAATTTCATGAAATGCTAGTTACTCCTGCTATAACCTCTGTTTGTCTTTATTCCAGAGTTTTCTTGGAGGCTTATTTGGTCCCATATGCGAGATTGATGTTGTTCTTAATGATGCGGAAACAAGAAAAACAGCAGAAATCAAAACTGAAGATGGTAAAATAGAAAAACATTATCTCTTCTATGATGGAGAATCTGTTTCGGGAAAGGTAAAGCTGTTTAATACATTTCTAATAGCAATATTTTGCTTTTGTTTAAAAGAAAATACAAATTGGATATTGGACACAAGACAATTGTTCTGACCTGTAAACTGGTTTAGTCTCTGAACTGCAGCTTAATTTGTTGAATCCCATTTTTTTCTTAATGATCTGACAGATGCATCTGTCTCCACATTTCTAGTTTTCCTCCTGTCTTGACAGAGCACAGTGTAACCAAAGGCAATCCTACCATTTTGGCATCTTTTTCTTCCTTGGAGCAGTTCAAATTGTGTACAGCAAGGGGAAAGCCAGTAAATGGGAGATTTTGCCAGCTTGTTATATGTGTTTCCAGTCCATCTGTGGAAGTGATTTCTGGTGTCAGAGGAACAACCCATGTCCTTAGTTTAGCTGGCCCCCAACTTCATTAGGAAGTCCTTAGGCAGAAAACTGTGGAAAGATAAGGATGCACACTCTTACATCCATTATGGAGCTGTGAGATTTCGGAATTCACCATCATGCTGAAGAACACTTTGCCCCTGTTGTGGTCTCGTGTTAATCAAAGAATTGTCATGTCTAGGGTGCAGTCCTGCTTTTATCTACTCCTTTTCCATTCAACGTAGTGCAGTCTGAGGTATTTCGCTCAATAGCCACCTCATCCTGTCTTTCAAGGACCTGTACAGCATCAAGCAGGTAAAGGCCTTTGATCTTTCACATATTTCTGGCTTTCGGCTTTCCACAATTGGCCAGCAAGGAAAGTTTGTGCGCACTTCTCAGAGCTAAAGCCTGAATCCCTGGAGGAAGTATGGTGAATCACAGGAAGTATGGTGCTAACTCAGATAGTCATTGATCTCTCTTAAAAATTGAAGAATTGGATTACTCTGCAATTGCAAGTGGTCCGCTGTGAACTTTTACCAACTGCTACAGGATCAGCAGACTTCTCAGACTTCTGGATTCTCAAGCCGATTCTTCCCCTTCATATCTTTGCTGCTAACATGGTAATTGCTCTACATCAGGGGTGGGGAACCTCAGGCCCGGGGGCCAAATGTGGCCCTCAGCAAGTTTTTATGTGGCCCTGTTCCTGGTTCTGCCCCCATACTCTACCCCCAGCACTGAAAAACTGAGCTCATGATAATGGTGCACAGAGGAGGGCATGCACACAAGGGTGGGGGAGAGATCCATGGCACAGATCCATAATCTGGGCCCTCCTTTTCTTGAATAAATCCAGTAAGCACCCCTGCCTCCAACTTCTGTGACCCTCAGAGCTTGTCCTAATATTCAGTGTGGTCCCCAGGACAGAGAAGGTTCCCCAGCCCTACTCTGCGTGACTTGGTGTCTCTTCAAACCTGGTAGTTACCTTTTCCTTTTCTCACTCAGAAGAGAAAATGGGTAGCTATACACAAGTTTCCTTGGACAAAATACTCTTTGGGGTAGGGGAAATGCTTTCGGGGCTTATCTGCAGGAAATGGTCCTACACTGAAGTGTGTAGGGAAAAGCTCTTCTTCTGGGAAAATTCCCATTTTAAGTTTGGTTAAAGCTCAGGTATCTGTTTGGATTATAAGAATATATCCAAAGTTGAGCTTCTTGTGGAAAATCGCAGACATTCTGTGATCTAGAAAGAGACCGTGGCCACCTACTTCAGGGGAACCCAAGTGTTGGTACTCTTAATAGAGTAAAGTGGGTCATTACGCTTCCTACTTTATAACAATTTATGGCTGCTATAGACATTTTTTGGATATTTAGCACACTGATACAAAACAGCAAACAAATTACATCAAACACAATAAGCATGTAAGAGGGATATGTAATGGAGTCTTCCGTCATCCTTCCCATCTCTCCTTTACAGAAGACATTTGATAGTAATATGTAGTTAAACCGTAATAAACTCTATTATAGTATGAATATTAATTCACAGGTAGATGGAATGCAAATTGGGAACCAGTGCACATGTTTCAAAATGTCAGTAGGGGGATCTCATTTGCCACCAAAACCATTGCAATTGGAACTAATAATTTCTCCGAGGTCATAACGAACCATAATAATTTCTTCCAAATGTGTTTACTTCAGATGCTGCATGTTCAGTCCAGTAAAATCAAAACAAGATGGATTCCATTATCTGGGGCAAGGGCATGTTTACTGCTAAAGGAATCGCAGTGTGTGATGGGTCACTAAAAGAGCAGAAGGAAAAAAGGATTCTATTGCCTATTCTGAAAAATGAACACTTAAATCCATGATGGATTCTTTCCATATTTCATAAAAGATGCTACAATAAAGTATTAAAACAAAGTGGCCAAAGCTTCATAAAGCTTCCCTTCTGAGCTGGGCTCTTGCTGGGTACCCAAGTTGCTCTGCAAAAGAGATGACTAAAAGCATTGATGTGCCCACTGTTTAAAAACAAGGTGCACAAGAGAAATGAACTGATTTCTAGGTTACAGCACCCTCCAAAAACACTAGCATGAAGAGTTCAGAAAGTCAAGTATTGTTGCCTTAAAATGGGAGGCACCAGCTCCCGCCTTTCTTTTTGTAGGCTTTTGACTCTTTCATCCTGGGAGCGTATGGTATAGTTGTCCTGATCTTTAAAATCTGGTTCAGTACTAAGAACATAGAAAGCATGCTTTTAAACAATACTTAAAATGTTGTCATGGTGGGTGTCATTGGCCAACACACCATCCAAGCAATAGTACCGCATTGCATGCTAGAGAGGTGGTGGTATTCAGGTTGTTGAAACCTGGCTATGCTTTGTTGGGCTTGGTGTGCTGCTTTGTATTGGCCCAGAGTGTGTAAAGCATTATGAAATCCTGTACAAACTACTCTGAGGGACTGCTCACTTTGGTGTGAGTGAGGAAGCTTGAAGAATATTGCCAATTACTTCCCCATCCTAATAAAAAAGGAGCAGAGTCCAGTAGTGCATCTCAGCCCTCCTGTGGGGTTGCCAAGCTGAAGACTTGGTAGAACCAGGGGCATAAATTTTGTCGATGGGTCCCTGTTCCTAAATGGGAAGAACACAAAATAATTTAAGTACTACTACAGCAAACCTGAAAAATGATTTTCAGTTATGGAAAAGTATTGCTCATATACAAGTTAGTTTAGTAAACTCTGTGTGCGCCCCCCCCCCCCAGTCAACCTGCGATGTTCCTTAAGGTTGTTGTGTGCTTTAAGATACAATTCTAAAATCTGGAAACACAACCTGTAGTAAGCTTGAAGGGAGGTGTGACTAGATTGTCTCTATTTAGAACAAGCAAACACCCCCCCCTCCCCATTCTGTGGACAGATTCTCAGTCTAGGCTAGAGGGGCTGCCATAAAGTATGGCTAAGTGATGACTAATCTAGCATCTTTCAGCAACTGTTTTCACCATCTTTTGGAGGCTTTTTCTTTAGTAGCTTTCTAGTTACTTGCTTTAATGAGCAGGGTAATACTTGAATGCTAATAGTATCTCCAGTTGCATCTGAGTTGGCACTTGTGGAAATCAATGGGCCTGTTCCAGGTTCTCTGCAAATTGAAGCAAACATTGATGCATTGCTTGCATTTGGATCACATTTCTGAACAAAGGAAAAGCTATGTTTAGTCAGATGGCAAATGTATATTAAAATGGGGATACTTGAACTACTTAGAGTTTCTGGTACTGTAGTGGAATATTACTCCTGCAGTGGCAATTGGCAGCACACATACTGAACTAGGAAGTAAATCATGACGGGGAAGAAGGCAGGAGAGGGATTTCCCCCCCCCCCCCCCGGATGTGCTAAAATAAGTGGTCTTGTGCCCAGAAATTAAAGGGATACCCACTATGGTGCAGTAAAGTATGAAAACTTTCAGCCATTGACTTTTGTGTTGCAGGTGAACATTGTCTTTAAACAGCATGGGAAAAGGCTAGAGCACCAAGGAATTAGAATTGAATTTGTAGGACAAATTGGTGAGTTTTGAAATTGCAAATGGGGTCTGGGCAGCTGTGATTTATGGGTCTTTACATTTGTGACTAACGGTATTCTGGCTCAATTATCACAACCATAGCAGGTTAACAGATAACATGTGCTGAAGTCTGACAATGTTTTAATCGCTTTACCTCTGAATTAATGTAGAAAGGTTTGTTTCTCTTTCATCTGCCTCTTAAATGGTCTGGTAAGAGTAATTGCCTTATATGGATTTCTGGGGGGAAACGTTTTATGGCGGAGAAAATGGTATATGTTCACTTCAGTTTACTCAAGTTTGATTTAAGTGGATCCTACTGTAATACTTACTCTGTCAATAAACTAAGGCATCTGTTTTTCAGTGCAAGTAGCGCACTCCTATTGTGTGAAATCTTTTGTGCTAGCACATCTTCATCATCAAACTGCTTACATTGTTCAATAAACCCATGAAGTGAATATGTAATAGTCTAACATGGAAGTAAATTGCTCTTTATATTCAGCCTTTCCCACTAATTCAAGAGTTGTTTTTTCTCTTTAATAAGAACTTGTCCTTATTATGTTTTTTTCTGACTACTGCTTTTATTTCTTAGAACTCTTCAGTGACAAGAGCAATACTCATGAATTTGTAAACCTAGTAAAAGAGCTGGCCTTGCCTGGAGAACTAACACAGAGCAGAAGTTATGATTTTGAATTTATGCAAGTTGAGAAGCCATATGAATCCTACATTGGTGCCAATGTCAGATTGAGGTATGGAAATTATTATTATTATTATAATAAACATTTATATAGCGCCAGTCATGTACTTGGCACCGTACAGAACATAGACATGGACAGTCCCTGCCTGTGGCTTACAATCTAAAAGACAAGGAGAGGGAGAGGGGAGAAGAGTTAAAGAACAAACTTCCTAACTCTGTAGCTGTGGCTTAGATATTTACTAGTGAAAACTACAATCTTCTCAAATGTGGTGCAAAGATGGCTTGTAACTTAAAAACCGCTACAAAACAGATTTGTTAAAGTGCATGACTTTTTCTCTAAACAAACTTCTTCAGAGTACATCAGCTAGCAACCGTCAGAAACTAATTTGAATAACTCATGTTCTGAAAACAATCTCAGCTGTCTGATATGTGAATCATCTAACTTCACTCTGACATTAGGCTGTATGTAAAACATGTAGCTTCAGTGTGCATTCTACAGGGCTGTTTCGGTATATATTGGTTGCATTTAATAGAGCTATAAATATAAGCATTGTATAACAGAAGAAAATCTAGTTTCGGACAACTTTGTAAATGGATTGGATTAAATTGTGCACACAAATTACATTCTCGTAAGTAGATGGAAGATGTGGATAACTGTCCCTTGCCTTGTGTAAAGTGCAGCTTTTGAGATGCTGCTTTCTTAATGCTAAATATGAAGTTGCATATATCGCCAGGCTGCTCTATATGAAAATTTATTATGGATAAAAACCTTTACTAAAGGGCAATCTCCTCTCCTTGGAGGAGGTGACAGGATCACATGGTAGGGCACACTAGTCCTCCAAATATGACATACTAAGTCATCTTCCACAAAAACAATTATTTTTTCTCCGTGTTGATTCAGACTCTACTATCTTACAGGATGAATCTAAATTCTATCAAGATCCTGCCTTTAAAACAAAAAGTCTGTGTTTTCTTTATTTGCATCAAGTATTTTGATCTTGGTATTGCAAACAAGCAAGAAAACTGCAAGTTGTTAACTAGCAGTCTTCGTATAGGTGGAAGAACACCAGAAAGAGAATAGATTTGGGGTCTGAATAAAACTTGGGCTGAAAAGCATAAGGAGGCCTTTTCTAAAGCCCTTGGCTTTTTCTCTGACCTTTGACACCAAGGGCTTCAAAAATAAGGTAGCAATATGAGAGCTATCTCATAAAATCCCAATATAGTCAAAACATGGGCAGTTTTACTTCAATGTTTGGAGCAATATCAGCTCTTAAATGCCCCTTTCCCCTTCTGTCTTTATCTTCACTGGTTACCTTGAGTTAAAACTGCCACTAAGCTGTAGTTGTTTTGTCAACACTAGGATTTTGCAAGAGTTGTCTCATGTTAGTCATCTCACCTTTTTTTAAAAAAAAAAAAATCAATGGAAGATTCATTATGTTGTGTCTAAAGGTAACAATTATTGATGATGCAGTTGCCGATGCTTTGATTTGATGGTTAGCAGCTAAAAATGTCTGAAGTATTAGAGCAAATTCAATCCAAATGGAACTATTAAATGTAATCTGTGAACCTATTAGTCATATTCTGGCTTGACTGATTTATCCAGATAAATAGTAGTCCATATACTTGAATCCTAACTAACGTTAACTGTTTTCTTTATAGGTATTTTCTTAAAGTGACAATAGTAAGACGGCTGTCAGACTTGATAAAAGAATATGATCTTATTGTTCACCAGCTTGCTACATACCCAGATGTTAACAACTCTATTAAAATGGAAGTAGGCATTGAAGATTGCCTGCATATAGAATTTGAATACAATAAGTCAAAGTAAGTATAATTTTAAATAAAAGATTATCCTAAAGAAAAACTTAATGATTGTATGGTTCATTATGTCAAAGTAGGCTGCATTCTGAGCTTTAAATCCTGGTGGCCTGGAAATGATAGAACATAAAGGCAAGGTTTATTTTTAGTCCGCTGATAAGTGCTGTTTTCAGTACCATTAAAGTTCACTCTCTTGGAAGCTTGAGAGTGGCTTTGACTTAGCTGCTGAAGTCATGCTAGCTTCTTGGAGGATTGCAATACATTCTTGGCTAGACAATTGGCAATGATGGGGCCCGTTCTGACCCTGCCGAGTGACTGAGTAATCTAGATCAGTAGAATAACCTCATCTCCTGGTTTGGTTTTTGGAATTAAAAATCATAAACATGCATTTTTATATGCCTGCATTTTTTTCTTAAAACTTAATAATTAACCTCTAGTAAGCTGTCAACTAAAATCCCTGTTTATTCTCCTAAAGGTATCACTTAAAGGATGTGATTGTCGGAAAAATTTACTTCTTGTTAGTAAGAATAAAAATTCAGCACATGGAGTTACAGCTGATCAAAAAGGAGATCACTGGAATTGGTAAGATGAGCAGGAAAAAAACTATAGGAACAATATGAGCTAAATATTTTGTGCATTAAGTTTGCCAACAGAAGCCAGATTAACAGTAAATATTTGCCACTTCATAGCAAGCGGGGCTAGTCTGCAGAGCTTGCCTGGGCATGGAAACTCATCCTAGTCAATTTACATTTGTTCCATAAGTGGCTTGAAAGTTATTGACATCTAAAAATCCTTCAAAATGCTTCTAGGCATGACCTAGTGACATGTTATGATTCTTCATTTCTAACTTGCTTAGAGGGAAGTGGTTGGTGACCATCCAGCAGTTCCATATCTCCCAGCATTGGAAGTGACCAAAGTGGGATAAGCTTCTCCCTCTTGACCAAGAAGCTCCACCTCTTCTGCACACACCTATTTGTGCACATGCTCACTTACACATCTGACAGCAGGGGGAGATACTCCACTGGTACAGGGGTGGGTGTGAAGCTCCACCAGCATGTTCTAATGGTGGTGGCGAGAGGCAGCAACAGCCCAGGCTCACAAGGGAAGACCATGTTAGCAGCAGCAACAGCCTGGGAGTCAAGCTCCATCAATGGCCCAATCCTGAGAGGGGTGGTGTGTGTGTAGGGTGGCTGCACAGGAGTGTCAGGCTGGCAACAACACCTTGGAGGTGCTCGCCTGTCCTGGGGCTCTGGTGGTGGCTGCTACAGTGTCAGGGTGGTCAGGCTCTGTGACAGCCACCACCTCAAAACATGGGACATTGCCCCTCCCTCAGTGGCAGGAAAGCAGGATTTGCCTCCAAATGTAGGGCAGTCCCACTTCTCCCAGGACAGTTGGGAGGTAAGCTGCTTTGAAAACTTAGCTAACTAGTAAAGTATCCTTAAATTTGTGCTCTGATCTGTTATTCAATGTATAAGAAGGCCTGGAAGACTTGAATCTCTTGTATAAAAAGCAAGACAATCCTCTTTGATCTTTCCTGATTTTGTTGAAGGAAGTTTTGCAAGTGTTCACACCCCAACTGAAAGGGTGGAAAAGCTCATTCTTTTGTATATCCTTGTTCCTATTTGTGATGTCAGGATTTGATCAGCTCTGTCACATTCCAGAATAGGCAAAAAGTTAATTTGGTGTGAGAAATTACTCTTGAAATTTATTTATTTTGTTTATATTTCTTAGCTGCCCCCTCATGCCCATGGCATCTCGGGGCAATGTACAACAAATAAAACAATAAAACACAGGAAAGATAAAAACATTTAAAAACCCATCTAAAAGACATAACTACCCCCACCCCACTCTCCCCTCCTCCAAAGACCTGAGAGGACAGCCAAGTCTTGTAGGCCCGGTGGAAGGCTAACAAACTTGGGGCCAGACGGGCTTCCTCCGGGGGGGATTTCCATAATTGCGGTACGGCCACCGAGAATGCCCTCTCCATTGTGGTCCCCCGTTTAACACAGGGGACCTCCAAGAAGATGCCCCGGCAGACCAAATGGGGCACAGAGAGTGAGGTGGTCCCTGAGGTACGAAGGGCCAGGACCATATAGGCCCTTATAGGCCAAAACCAACACTTTGAATCTGGCTTGGTATAGGCAGCCAGTGCAGCGTACGGAGCACGGGGGTGATGTGCTCCCATCGGCTTGTCCCTGTAAGGAGACGAGCCGCTGTGTTCTGCACTAGCTGTAGCCTCCGAACCAGCGTCACGGGAAGCCCCATGTATTTTATTTTATTTTATTTATTTATTTATTTAACAAATTTATACTCCGCCCCCTCCTGCAACGCAGCTCGGGGCGGCTTCCAACAATCAATTTTAAAACATTTAAAATTCATTTTAAAATATTAAATATAAAATATACCATATAAAACATATAAAACAGGGCTAGAAAAATAATAAATAAATGGGTGGGGGACTAAAATCATCCCTCCCCACCCTCCCTCCCAAAGGCCTGGGCAAACAGCCAGGTCTTACAGTTCCGCCGAAATGTTAAAAGGCTTGGGGCCAGGCGAGCTTCCTCCGGAAGGGAGTTCCACAGCCGCGGTCCTACCACCGAGAATGCTCGCTCCATCGTGGCCCCCCGTTTGACACGGGGGACCTCCAGGAGGGCACCCCCGGCCGACCGCAGGAGCCGCTCCGGGGCGCGAAGGGCGAGGCGGTCCCTAAGGTATGAGGGGCCAAGACCGTATAGGGCTTTATAGATCATCACTAGGACCTTGAACTTGGCCCGGCACACTATCGGCAGCCAGTGCAGAGCTCGGAGCACCGGTGTAATGTGCTCCCGGCGACCCGTCCCCGTCAGAAGACGAGCCGCCGCATTCTGCACCAGCTGCAGCCGCCGGGCCAAGAACAGGGGAAGCCCCACGTAGAGCGCGTTGCAGTAGTCCAGCCTCGAGGTGATGAAGGCATGGATGATGGTGGCCAGGTCAGGTCTGGAAACATATGGACGCAGCCTCCACACCAGATACAGCTGGCGGAAGGCAGCTTTAGCCTCCACCTGCCAATCCAGGTGGAGATCTGAGTCCAACAATACTCCGACTCCGAACCTGCTGGGCTACGGGAGGGCAGACGCCCTCTGAGGGGAGCCAACACCTTCTTCGCTCTACCCACCACCATCACCTCCGTCTTACCAGGATTGAGTTTGTCTGCTCTGCTGCAACCAATCCGCCACAGCCTCTGAACACTGGGACAGTACTGAGACGGCAGGTTCTGGGTCAGTTGAAAAAGAGAGGTAAAGCTGGGTGTCGTCAGCATATTGGTGGCAATGCACACTAAACCCTCTCACGATCTCCCCCAAGGGCTGCATATATACATTAAACAACAATGGAGACAGAATGGAACCTTGCAGAATGTCACATTCCAGGGCCTGGGGGCTAGACGATTCAACCCCCAGGACAACTCACTCCTCTCCCTGAGAGCAATGAGCGAAACCATTCAAGAACAGTCCCGTCCAGGCCCCCCAGGGCTCGCAGTCGTTTCAACAGCAGCCCATGGTCCACTGTATCAAAAGCGGCCGAGAGATCTAGCAGCACCAGAAATGTTGAACGTCCTGTGTCCATCTCCCGGCAGAGATCGTCTACCAAGGCCACCAACGCCGTCTCTGTACCATAGCCGGGGCGGAACCCAGATTGAAATGGGTCAAAGAAACCAATGCCGTCTAGATGCGCCTGGAGCTGCAGTGCCACTGCCTGTTTAATAATCTTCCCTAAAAAGGGAAGATTAGAGACAGGTCGGTAACTGGCGAGTGCGTCTACATCCAAAGATGGCTTCTTCAGCAGGGTGCGCACCACAGCCTCCTTGAGACCGGGGGGCCCCTGCCGAAGAGACGCGTTGATTACCCTCGCCAGCCCCGTCCCCAACATCTCCCCGGAGGCCTTCACCAACCAGGATGGGTATGGGTCTAATTCACAACTGGTAGCTCTAACACACCCCAGAACACCCACAGCATCAGCTGGTGTCACTTCCTGAAACTCATCCCAAGACGCTAGACCAGACAGGGCCTTCATAGCCTCGTGCTCCACCTCTGCTGCTCCATATCCAGTGTCGAAGTTGCTCTGGATCCAAGCGATCTTGTCTGCAAAGTAGATGGCAAACTCCTCACAACAGGCCTGGGACAAGTCCCTGTCCAGACGCAGGAAGGCCGGACTGACCAGCCCCCACACCACCTGGAACAGCGCCGCTGGATGCGACTTTGCAGACACTGTGAGAGCGGCAAAGAACTCTTTCTCTGCTGTCCTCACAGCCTCAACATAGGACTGCAAATGGGCTCTATGGAGAAGTCGGTTGGATTCAGCGCAAGTCTGACGCCAACGTTGGTCTAGTTACGTACCTGCCTGCTTCATACACCACAGCCCCTCGGTAAACCAGGGGGCCCTGCGGTGACGAGACGGAGGTAGGAGACGTCTCAGAGCTACCCTGTCAATGGCCTCCCCGAGCAAGATATTCCAAGCTCGAACGAGTTTGTCAACAGAGTGACCATTAGGGTCTAAGGTTAAATCCCCCAGAACCTCCTAGAACTGTTGAGGTTCCATCAGCTTCTGGGGACGGACCAACCTAACTGGCCCCTTCCCCTTCTGGAGGTGGTGTGCTGAGAGACTGGCCTGTAGGAGGTAATGATCCGTCCATGGTCCTGGAGGAGTTCAGCACCACCGCCGAGACCACGGATGCTACTGGGCAGGAAGGGATGGGTACACCAGCAGCACCCCTAAATTGCCCCCAGCCAAATCAAACACCACATGGAGGGCCTCAATCCCAGGTATCGCCTGAACTGGATACCTCCTAACAGGCCATGTATCTCTGAAAATAATAGCTACACCACCTCCCTGGCCCCTAGTGCAGGGCTGGTGCTGCACGGCATACCCAGCCAGAACAAGATCGGCCAAGATTGGCCCCACCTCCTCATCCAGTCAGGTTTCCGTAATTAATACAAGGTCCCACGCCCTGTCCAAGATCAGATCTTGGATTACTGGGGCCTTATTTACTACGGACCTTGCATTTAACAGCATCAACCCCTCACTGGTGGACCTTAGATCCTACTCTTCCTTCACCGGTGGGAGTGGGGATTCTTTTGACCTCCACAAGGGACCTAGGTCCCCTGGGAGCCCGAACCCC
>QEPC01010396.1:1977077-2009085 GCA_003113815.1 Sphenodon punctatus
CCCCCCCCAAACCCCTTAAAACCACAAAGCTAAAAGATACAAAATCAAGGCCTCCCGCCCCCAATCCCACTAAGGGCCACGTGCTGCCTACAATGCATACCTGCAGCGTTCACTGAGCGGCAAGCCGCTTTTGGCTGTGCCAGGCCTGAAATTCCCAGCCGTGTGCCCTGGCCCCACCCGCTGCCTCCAAATGGAAGGGGGGAATTGATACCTCTGGGGGCTGGGCAGCACGGCTTCAGATGGTGGTGGCAACGGGTCTGGCAGTGGATCCAGTGGCAGTGATGTTGGGGGTGGCGATGGCAGCAGCGGGATAGCAGTTATGCTGTCTGTAGAACAGGGGGTCCCGGGCGCCACGGTCAAGCAAACGACCCAGACAACGGCTGACACCCTTTGGGTGTTGCCCAAGGGCTGGTGCCCAATGGCCCCCACCCTTGTTAGTACCTGGGGGGGAGGGAGGGAAGAGCAGAGAGCTCCTCCAATCACCGCTGCCCCTTTCCCAGCAGCAGTGTAAACAGCATGCACTCCTCAAAGGGCCCCACCTTTTGATACCTGGGGCTAAGCACTATTATTTATATATGGTTTTCTAAACTAGTCTAGACCCTGTAAAAGGGGGAGGGAGAGAGAGCTCTGTCCTTCTGGAGGTCTAGTGTAGTGCATTCTGCTAGTGCCAGCCTTTTGCTTCTGGATGCAGGGTTTAATTCCTAGTAAAGGAACAAACTTTCCTAGCTGACCCTTCTTCCCAGGTCATAAAATGACTTAAAACTTCATACAGTTTGAGGCTGACTAAGCAGGATACCTAGATTATACCTAGGTTATTACAATCAAGCTTGCAAAGATTTACTCATAGGTAACTGACTCTAACTGTCACTTTTCATGAAGTCCGGAAATGTTAGTCAAATACATATACTTTGGGACCTATATTTCTGTATGCCTTCTGAGTAAGGAAGAAATAGATGGGTGAATACCTCTGTAATTTAAACAGCAAAACACTGTTCACCAGAAGGAACTACCATTTTTGGTCCTCTTGCAGAAATATGGTTATACTGAAACTCTAAAAAAGGAAATTTAAAATACAGAGATGTTCTAAACACTGACATTAACATGCTGCATATTTATTTAACCAGGACCCAGTACCACAACAGAGACGGAAACAATTGCAAAGTATGAAATAATGGATGGTGCACCAGTCAAAGGTAAGTAAGTGCACTTACTTAGTGGAGAATTCTAGTGGCATTATATTATCCCCTTTCTCTTCCAAATATTAGGTTAGGGTTGGAGGGGAAGTTCTGATTGGGGTTCTAGAACCATTAGGAACATCCTGCACAGGAATATTTTACTTAAATTGCTCTTAAAAATGAGGAGAGTAATTATCAATCAATTTGGTGCTTTGCTAGTAATTATTAATCTAATTCCTCAACTGTATTGTTAGAAGCAGAGGTTTTTTGTCAAGCTGCTGACAAGATCCAGTCTTGCTTTCTGTAGCTGTTCAAGCAAGTTGTAGTTAGAGGTATATTATTCTTGACTGGTCTGGAAAGGGTCATTCATTCCTTTAACATTTTTACCCCACCCTATCCCCCTTCACACTCAGTGGCTTGCAATAAAAAGAATGTATAAAAGTACAATTAGTTAATACAAGGCATGGCCTTTCCATCCACTCAACCTTCAACCCTTTCTGCCTCCCACATTTCCTTCCCCTACCCAGCCCTTTTAAAAGCAGAGTACAGAACATCAAATGTGAACTTAAAGATTTCTGAATAGAAACAATGAAAGTCCTTACGAATGTCTGTGCTCCACATCCCACTCTCCCTCTTTCACCAGGTGTGGGGGGAGGTGATTGTACCACAATCTCCCATCCTTCCCTTTTCCTCCAATCCCATGAAAAATAAAAGGAAAATAGAAAACCATATGAAAACAGGAGAACGAAGGTTGAGAAGGAAGTCCACCAGGCTGGCACAAAAGTTGCCACATAATTGTCAGTCCTCTGTCCTGAACCCTGCTACATGCTGTCGAATGGCTGCCTGATGGACACTGCCCCAAGGCAGCCATTCACGGCAGCAGCCTGCAGGTGTTGCAAGCTTCTATGTTACCTTGCAAGCAAAGGGAAAGAAAAGTGGCTCTATGTGCAGCTGCAATTGGTCAATTTTTGCCTTGTGCCCCTCCCACCACCACAACCAGACAAATGTTCATATTGGTAAATAGCCCTATCTTATGGGTAAGAGCCAAGGTGTTCATCCTCTTAAAGCACTAAGAATTTTAGAGTAAATCACCTCTGGCACATAAGACTGATTAGAAAATTCTTGTAAACCTCTATGGCTGAACTTCCTGGGACTTGGTGTAGACTTCAAAGAAAAAGGGCCCTTTCCGTCTGAATCTGCGGATAGTTTTAGAGGACCCACCATATTTCACCCTTCTAAAACTGATTCTCGCTGTGAACTGTTTTAATCGCTGTTGCCTTTACCACTAACACCAATTCAAATTTCTTTTTAAGGTGAGTCAATTCCCATAAGACTTTTCCTAGCGGGCTATGACCCAACTCCTACAATGAGGGATGTTAACAAAAAGTTTTCAGTGAGATACTTCTTGAATCTAGTGCTTGTGGATGAAGAAGACAGGCGGTACTTCAAACAGCAGGTACGGTGCCTTGCAAGCTGAAGTTGTGTTACATGCTGGAGAATTTTTGTGGTGTGCACTTATTAAAAACGTTGGATATTACTGCAAGTAAAGTAGATGTTGGAATTTGCGTGAAGCCTTAAGCCTGAATTGGAAGGTTGAACTTAATGCAGAAAGCAAGGGGAAACCATGGGAGAGATGGTCCAGGCTTCAGGCAAGAAAGAAAACTAGATTTGGAGGGTGAGAGTTCAGAAGGAACAAAAATGGGAGTTAGAGCCATATTTTGTTTAAATGAAACTGCTCATGTTTAAAAAACTTAATTATAAACTCTACTACAGAGGTCAAATAAAATGCAATCCAAGTCAGCAATAGGACGTACTTTTCATAATAGGTATATGAAGCTTGTTGTTGAGCAGACAATGAGTGTACTAAGTGTTCTCCTCCCACCCCTAAACAGGAGATCGTTCTGTGGAGAAAAGCTCCTGAGAAACTGAGGAAACCAAGAACAAACTTCCACCAGCGGTTTGAAAGTCCAGAACCAAAGGCATCTGCTGAGCAGCCCGAAATGTAAACTGGTAGGGAGGAGGAATTGAAAAAAACTGATGGTTTGGCAGGCTACAAAGGACAGTAGCCTGTAGAAAAAGAGAAGGTGAAAACTCCCGTTACACCCATCTTCCTTCATCTTACAGTGCTGCATTTACCATACTAAAACATTCTTCAAGTAAACATTCAAGTATGTATATACATTTAAAATAAAGTGCTTTCTCAAACACTGGAACTTTCTTAAGCTACTATTTTATACTGCACATTTTACTTTCATTTGGTATAATTCTGCACCTGGATTTGCTTAATCTCGTTACGTTTTCATGCATGTAGGCTGGTGTACGTAATTTTTGTTTCACACTTTAGATGTAGATTAAAGCATTTCTCATCCTATGCCATTGTTCATGTCATGCACACCTCCTCAATGTCAATTATCTATCTGTTTGGAAACCAACAGAGAAATGTGCTGGTCTAAACTATACAAAGAAATCAGGGTGTATGATGGACCTTCTGTTCTGAAAAGACATACTTATCCCAGGCATGTAGGCAGTATTTAACATTTGCCTACCTGCACAACATGTTTGTGGTATACACTTATTAGGATGCTTGAGGCCATCTTCTGGCTGTAAGACTCCTGACTTCATATCGTCCACAAGAATGTGTACAAAAAAAACTTTCCCAAAAAGAGCTTTTAAGATGTGTGGCTGCTTTTCTAATTCCCTCTTTTATAGTACTTCCATCTTAATAGTTATAGTGGCAACTAAGTACCCATGCCATTGAAGGTCTAATAGCCCTGTACTTACTATTGTAGAATAATTCCTCCCATTCATCCTGGTTTCACTTGAGATGGTGGGGCAGGGTGTGACACTATTTTAACATAGCTTTTACTCATTAAACAAAGGCAGTGGGTTCTTGAAATCAGCTTGTCACATGTACAGAATGCACTCAGTTCCTCCTGCATTTACAAACCTCCTGTCTTCAGTCTACTTCCTTATTCACCTTGGGGAGAAGGGAAAACAGCATTTCAAAAAACATCCTTATTGTAGTTCTACGCCTACTAAGAAAAAATGTGTTTTATAAAACTTTTAAGCCAGTTGAGTCCCAAATATGCATTGGAAATTTTCCTAGCAAAATGCAAGATTTTTTTCTTAAAACATCTTTTGTCTGAGTTTAGAGTCTTCGAACAAATTGCATAAACAAGTTAGTCTCCATCTGTTCACAATGAAGCATGTAGTCTGTTATCAGACATATGTGGCTTGGGCACAAAATGAAGCCTGCTGTGTGGAGGGCTACTTGCGCTACTGGTTCGCTTGGCCTATAAACCAAGATTCTTTCTAAACTTCAGTGCAAGTGTCATTAGTTACCTTACTTTATGAGTAAGCAAAATTATTGAATTACATTTCTGTAAGAACTGTTTTACTACTATGGCACTTTGATAAAGCCGTCAAAGATACTATATGCTGGGATACATCTCTTAACATGGATGTCTGTGACTGAGAGAACTTCACTCCCTCATGTAAGTGCCTGTTCAGAATTTCAAAAAATATATGCCAAATATTTTCATGGACACTTGCATGTTGTAATTTGGAAACTGTTCCAAGAGATTTTGAAAACTGATTGTATTTAACCAGCCTCCGATTGTGCAACAATGTATAATAAAATGAACTGCTATTTGAATTATTAAAAATAGCTGTATTCTCACTAAAACATCTGGATTGTTTTTAATTAAGTTGTATATTCTACCCAATGAAACCTACTCCTTGGAACAGGTAGGAATGTACTTTAGTAATAGAATTGCTACTGGATAGTTTAGTAAACCAGTCTTGTGCCTCTACATTGCTACCCACAGTTCATCTCATGTCAACTGAATCTATTTCCATCTGAGAAGTCATTAGTAATATTCTTAGTAGCTTACTACTGGGCCTGAAAAGTAATCTGATTGTTTTCTCAGAGTTAGACTTCTAAGTATTAGTGAAATTTCTTCATGTGCTCTATTCTCGGGTGTAAACGATTTACACCTATCTGTAGAATGATCTGGATATACCACGAACAACCTTTTGTATTATAGGGCCACAGTTATAGCCCTATAGTTAAGGCGGTAGCAAACTCATTGAACAGCGCCAATGCTGTTGAAGGGGGAGTCAGTACAGCAAAAACCTATGGTTGGCGACCATTCTTGCTTTCCTCTAGCAACATGTGTTCTGTGATTACAAACAATGAAGAGGGGGGCAGGGTGGGGGCTGAAGGTGGGGGGAAGGGTCCCCATCCCTCACCTGCCTCTGCCTGCATCAGACTAGGAGATAAAGCTGTTCGTTTACAACAACTCCCTATATGAGTGATCAGAAGGCTGTTGCCTTGTAAAGAAGGTTCTTTTGAGATGGTTCACAACTGGGTTGTGCATGCTCACCATGTTCAAATAGACCGTGTGATGGTCTTGAGCTCCTCTAGTATAAAAAGCACTCTCTTCCCCCCTCAGAATGACAGTTCCTTCCCAACCCTTTCTAGAAATATAAGAAAATTCCATGTGGGGCTGGAAGGGTGGGTGTTCTGAGAATGTTAGGAGCCATTTTGAAGAACCTTGTTTACAAGGCAGCAGTGTTCTGTTCTTGTAGTGGCTCCTCACAGGCTGTTCGTTCTTTGCTCCGCGGGGTGGTGGGTTTGTGGGCACGCTGGTGCATGGGCGGGGTGTGCACATGGTCACACATGCATCCACACCCATGGAGCAACCGCTGGTTCCTCTCTGCGTGGGAACGAGATGGGGGATGAAGGGATGCGTGGTAGGTGGGGGTGTGCATGCACCCCCACTCACTGTGGGCTCCCCCACTCACGAGCATGCAGAAATCTGCATGTTAGAGTAGAAGCCCATTTAAAAAGGGCCACGTTCTCACAACTGTCTTATACTATCTTAAGTAGGAATTTAGGATGTAAAGCAATATCTATTCTATCTTGGAAAATCTGCAAATATGGTTCTGACATTATTATGGCTGCTATTTCACAAACTCTAATGAAGTTATTGCTAACAGGAATACTGTCTTTAAACCCCCACCCCATAACCAGTTTGTCATGGGATTGGGGGCTCAGTACCCCACTCTAGGCTGTCATGACTCATTTTTCATGGCTTGCAGCTCACTGGACCAGCTCGCTCTCTAGAACTGATTGAGCCTGCAACGGGTGAACCTTCTTGCCACCTTTCTAGCCACAGAGTTTTGCAGTACATACTCTCTCTCTCTAGGTTTGTCTGTTTTGTAAACACAGAATTAACCCCAAACTTTGTCCCGCCAATGTTTGGATTAGCAATTCCACTGGACCACACTAAGTTCAGTTAAAAGAAGTTCAATTAAATCATGAATAAGCATGCAGTACAGGATTATACTCGAGAGTGCAGAAATCAAAATAACCAATAACGCGTTCCTATCTGTACCTGGATTCGCCTGATTTAGGCTTTCCCTAATCAAGGTCCAAGGTTATTTCAGTTCATGTCACAGCCAGCGGTAGAAAGCTTGGCTGGGTACCAGTCTTAGTTTTCCAAGAGTCCTCCCTTCATAGTTCCTTTGGTGCAGCCCTTCTCTGGTTGGCAAGATGTGATGATGCAGATGAAGCTCAACAAGCTGATCTCAACCAACTGAGATTCCTTCTTTCTCTTGTCTTCCCCCTTAAGTACCTTTCTCCTCTTACCTCCTCCTCCTCCTCCGCTGGGTAGCTCTGCTGCTGGCCGATAGGTGGGAGATGTCTGTAAGCTGATTTGCGCATGCGTCAGGAGCTACCCGGGACTCTTCAGTTTTCAGTCATCTGCCTCGGCCGGTAGGACGCTCCTAGCAGCAGCTCCGTGTCTTTTCCCTCTTTCTTCGAGCGCCGGTTAGATTTTCGGGATCGGTGCCCATCTTGGGTCAATTTTCTGCCGCAGGGGGCCTTCCAAAAAATAAAATAAAAAAATCATGAAGGTGGAAGTGAACGGAACTCGCGGCTTGCGGCCCCGCACCCATACACTGCTCCGGGGCGGCGCACCGCGCCTGTGAGCTGGGTTCATGTTCACAGGGTCCCCTGTTCTCAGCCCTCCTTTTCAGATAGCTCCGGGGCAGCGCAGCCTGTGAGCTCCATCTGTGTTTATGACACTGTTGGAGCCAGAGCCCCTGGGGGCAATGTATTCGGACCTCCGGGACGGCGCGGCCGTGCCTGTGAGCTCCCGATGGCCACAATCACTAAGGGCACGAGGGACCTATGCACGATACTCGAGGACAGCCATGCTGGGCCTCAGAGTTCTCCTAGCCCATTTGTTTCCACATGGAGGGGCCCTCTGCTGGACTAGGCAGCAGCCTGCAACCTTATTCTACCCGGCAACTGCTTCCACGTGCTACTTGCATACTGGGTGGAGACAATCCTGTTCCCCTAGCCAGCTCCTTTTTAATCCCTGGCTCACAGCCCTTCTTGTTCTCTTGGCAGGCTCTAGCCATGAGTTCTGGACAAACCGACCCCCCCCCCGCACGGGGACTCCTCTACTCCAGCCCCAGTTCCTGTCCTGGACACCCAGGTACGCCTAGACTCCCTAGAAAAATCAGTGGGTGAGATCCTAGCTACCCTAGGAAAATTGGCAAAACCAAAAGGCAAGAGAAAAGCTTCTGGTAAATCTAAGGCAGGCACTTCTGGGGCTCCCAGAAAGAAATCTAAACGGCCACCAGAGGGCCCTCTGGGTTCACTTACTGTTCACTCCGCTGCAGAGAGTGATCAGGAGGGAAATCATTCTGACATCATTGTGGCTCCCTCTGGCCAAAACCTCGGGGAAGCTGATATCTCCTCTGACTCTGACCACGTTCTCTCTGACCTAGAGGAAGGGGAATGGGTGGAGCAAACCCCCGACTCCAAAGAGGCGGAAAGACAATTCCCCACCCAATATAAAAATGATCTCATTACTCATGTTGTTAAAACATTAAAATTACAGGAAAAATCCTCTAAACAGGATTCTTCCGATTCGCAAGAGGAGGAAACCCGTGAATACATCCCTTCCGTTCACGGCAAGGACCAGGGTGTTCCTCTAGACAAGGCATTCGAAAAGCTGGTTCTAGAGGAGTGGAAGCACCCAGACAAGGGTTTCAAAATGAACAAAACTCAAGATACCCTTTACTCTTTCTCCAGAAGGAAGGCCCCCCTGTTCAGGTCCCCCAAGGTAGACGCAGGGGTTGCCTCCCTAGCCAGGCATACTGTTTTCCCCACTGAGGGGGATTGCCACCCTCGGGATAACACTGACAGGGCCATTGACGCAGCTCTTAAAAAAGCTTTGGAGGCCACATCAGCTGCCCTCAGAATAGGGATAACTTCCTCTTATGTATCCCGAGCTATCCTTTCCTGGCTCAAGGACTTACAGGACCCAGAAATTTCTGAGAGTAGGGCCCAAAGGTTAAACTCTAGAGTCTGCATGGCAGCTGCCTTTCTAGCAGACGCTACCACGGACAATCTCTCTTGGTCCATGAGATCGGTGGCTAACAACATCGCTGCCCGCCGCAGGGTGTGGCTACGCTCCTGGGACGGGGATGTCACCGCTAAAAACTTACTCACTGCTTCCCCGTATTCCGGGTCCAAACTCTTTGGCGTATGCCTAGAGAAGGTACTGGAGAAAGCCTCCAGCAAAGATAAGACAAAAACCTTGCAACAAATAGCCACCAGGCAAGGTTCCTCTAGACCTCAGCCTTTTCGTTTCAGGGGATTCTCAGCACCGTCCCGGAGATTTCAACATCCGATTCAAAGAGGCTACACCCCTAGCTTCCCCTTCAGGCGCAGAGGACTTCGATCAGGTCGTTACGACAAGCGCAGATCCAGGGGACCCCCTGCCAACCAACCAAGGCAGGACTCCTGACTATTCCAACTTCTAGGTTGGGGGCAGGATCCAAATGTTCTTCGAGTAGGTTCACTCTGTCTCGGACGCCTGGGTCCTATCATGCATCAAACGAGGTTATGCCATCGAACTCGACAGCACCCCTCCAAGCAGATTCCTGATCTCTCCTGCATCTTGAGACGTGGTGAAGCATCAAGCAATGCAATCAGAGATCAAGAGACTCTTGGACATCAATGCCATAGAGAAAGTTCCCACCAACCAGCAACGAACAGGCCTTTACTGCATCCTTTTCTCGTCGCGAAGAAAACGGGCAAATGGAGGGCGGTTCTCGATCTGAAAGCCCTAAATCAACATGTCACGAAAAAGAAATTCAAGATGGAGACAGTGTCCTCCATCTACCACAACATCCACAGGAACGACTGGATGGTGTCCCTGGATTTGCAGGATGCATACCTCCACATTCCAATCAAGAACTCTCACCGGAAATGGCTCCGATTCACATACAACAGCCACCATTGGCAATTCAGAGCCCTGCCATTTGGCCTGTCCTCGGCTCCCAGGACGTTTACAAAGATTCTAATCCCTCTGGTGGCCAACTTAAGGATGGAGGGCATTCATGTCCACCCTTATCTGGGCGACCTATTGATCAGGTCCCATTCTCCGGAGAAGACCTTACTGGACTTCAATCGAACAATCCTGTACCTAGAACAACACGGCTTTCTAGTCAACAGGGACAAGAGCCACCTAGTCCCTACAAGGAGATTACAACACCTGGGCACCATCATAGATACCAGCTGCGACCTCGTGTTCGTTCCCCCAGATCGAGTGCAACAAATCCGGACACTGGTGTTGCTCCTCAGGTCATCGCGCTACGTGAGACTCAAGACTCTAGCATCCCTTCTCGGCCTACTGGTCTCTTGTACAGCCCAAGTGACATGGGGCAGGTTCCATCTCCGTCCCTTGCAGAGGCTGCTAGCTGCTTTTCAGCGAGATCTCACTGGCGGGCAAAATCCCAAGGTTCTCATCCCCGAGCACCTCAAGAACTCCATGTCTTGGTGGTTAGACCCCGTACGGTTCTCTCAAGGGGTCCCCCTCACAGAACCCAAAAGGGAGATAATCACAACGGACGCCAGCTAGACGGGCTGGGGCGCTCACACCTCGACTCGTTCAATACAAGGGATATGGTCGACACGGGAGACACGCCAACAAATCAACTTCTTAGAGATGAGAGCTATTCGCCTCGTCCTCCAGCAGTTCTTTCCGTCTGGGACCGAGCTCCATCTGCTGATTTACACCGACAACATCACGGCGAAAGCCTATGTGAATCACCAAGGGGGGTCCCGGTCTCGTCAACTTCAACAGGAAGCGGACCGTCTCTTCAAGTGGGCCCAATCCCACGTGATGTCCCTGAAAGCGCTTCACATCAAGGGGCAGGACAACACAACAGCGGACTGGCTCAGCCGCCAAGTGCTAAAACCTCACGAATGGTCGCTCAACAAGACCGTCTTCCAAAGGATAGTGGGTTGGTTCGGCCTCCCGGTCATGGACCTATTCGCCACCAGTGCCAACTCCCAACTTCCGCGTTTCATGGCAAGGGAGGCATGCAGGGATGCAGAAGCAATCGATGCTCTCAATCAACCGTGGCCCAAGGGACTGCTCTACGCGTTTCCTCCGTTTCCCCTGATCGCACGCACCATCACCAAAGCCCACTTGGAGCGAGCCAATCTACTACTCATCTCACCCTGGTGGCCCCGGAGGCCATGGTTCTCAGAACTCATACATCTCAGCCAGGGCCGTTTCAGGAAGCTCCCATTATGGACGGACCTTCTACATCAAGGACCAATCCTGTGTCCGGACATCCGGACACTTCAGCTAACAGTCTGGTTATTGAACGTTCAGCACTGAAGAGAAAGGGATATTCAGACTCTGTGCTCGACACTCTACAGAACTCCAGAAAACCAGCTACTAGGCGTTCCTACCAGCATACTTGGAAAACCTTCGCCTCTTGCTCCAAACTAAAAGGCTTAGACCCCAGACAGGCTGGAATTCCCCAAGTCTTGGACTTCCTCCAGCAAGGGCTAGAAAAAGGGCTCAAAGCCAACACTCTTGCTAGACAGGTAGCAGCTCTAGACTCTGTCCTCAGAACCACTACTGGTAGGGCTATCTCCTCTCACCCGCATGTCAAGAGATTCATTAGGGTGGCTAGGCTTCTATCCCCCCCCGGTCATCCACAGGGTTCCCTCTTGGAATTTAAACCTGGTCCTTGAGGCCCTGATGAAACCTCCCTTCGAGCCCCTCAAGCATGTTTCACTTTACCTGCTCACTCTCAAAACTGTTTTTCTCGTGGCGGTCACATCAGCTCGACGGGTGTCGGAGCTGAGTGCCCTGTCTATGGAGGACAACTTTTGTATCTTCCGCCCTGATTCTGTCACTCTCAGGCTGGACCCTGCCTTTATTCCGAAGGTCAATTCTTATTTTCATAGGGCCCAGGAGTTAGTGCTCCCCTCCTTCTGCCCCAACCTGGTCCACCCCAGAGAAAAAGCGTGGCCTAAATTGGATGTTCGTCGAGCCCTCAACATTTATTTAGCTAGGACACGGACTTTCCGCAAATCCACGGCCCTCTTCCTTAACATTCGTCCGGGCCTCCAGGGACTCAAGGCGTCCAAAACCTTGTTGTCCAAGTGGGTAAAGCAAGCCATCATAGAAGCCTATAGGGCTTGTGGGAAGATTCCCCCCCTGCAAATCTGGGCCCACTCAGTCCGCAGTGCGGCCACTTCCTATGCCTTCAAGGCACAGGCGTCCTACGAAGAGATTTGCAGGGCCGCTACTTGGGCTTCCATTCACACCTTCGTTAGACATTATAAGGTCAATGTCTTCCAGTTAGCTGAAGCTGCTTTCAGCAGACGGGTATTGCAGGCGGTACTGGAGGCTCCCAGTGCTGTCGGCTCCCACCCGTAGAAGGAGGAATCTGGCTCTGGTACATCCCAGCGGAGGAGGAGAAGGAGGTAAGAGGAGAAAGGAGAATTGGTTACCTACCTTTGTGAATTCCTTTCTCTCTTACTCTCCTGATCCTCCTCCGGCCCTCCCTGCCAGACAGCACAACTGTTTTTCAGACTAATTCCTCGCCTTGAGGGTCTCCTCGCTCTCCAGTTCAAGTGGTCATGCTAGTTGCGACCATACCTGTGGTTATTTTTCCTTAATTGTTATGTTAGTTCTGTTTTTAGATAAGACTACCTTACAGGGGCACTCGGCTATGTTACAAACTGAAGAGTCCCGGGTAGCTCCTGACGCATGCACAAATCAGTTTACAGACATCTGCCACCTATCGGCCAGCAGCAGAGCTACCCAGTGGAGGAGGATCAGGAGAGTAAGAGAGAAAGGAATTCACAAAGGTAGGTAACCAATTCTCCTTTCCAGGGTCCTTTTATTTTCCAGTCAGGCAACTCTGTGCTTTCAGTCACGTCTACAGGAAGAAATCCATTTGCAACTCGGTGGTCTGTGTGTCTGCAGAAGTGTTTAGGCTTTTTCTGAATACACATTCGGCATGACTTTGCATTTCTCTATTGCATGAAGTGAGTTTCCAGTTCTCAGCTTTCACATTACATACATGTTTAACCTTTACCTTTACATATTTGTTAGACCTGTAGTTTACATGTAGCCCAGTATCTCCTTATGACACAGTTCATTTGTGCCCCTCCCTATAATTCACGTTACCCCGGGGGTACAAATGAACTGGTTATGGGGTGGGGGTACAACTGCACTGGTTATGAATTGATTATGGGGGTACAACTGAACTGGTTATATACCTAATATATCTTTTCATGGCGTAATGTGCATAATAGGCTGGCTGTATTTTGGGTGTCTTGTGTGTTTGATAGCAGCGCCCCCAGGCCTTCTGGGCGGCACTCCTAGGCCTGCCGGCGGGACACAAAGAAAGGGGCCCATCTTCTTGGCCAGGGGCCCATTGCACCCTAGCTACCCCCCTGGTCTAGTGTGTGTGACTGATCAATCTGAACGAGTGTGTTAGGTGAGACTCAGCATGTGCATGTAGTGTGTATGGATGAGTGTGAGATCAACTTTAATGAATGTGTGAGATGAGAGCATGTATGTACTGTGTCCGAATGATCGTGTGTTTGATCAGTTAGAGAGGTGAGAGCACGTGTGACCTCTTTGACACAAGACGCACCCATGCAGTGGCATGGGTGGGTGCGTCTCATATAAAAGCAGTTGCTTGTGCACTCCTGTGTAATACGCACCTTCACCCATCACCCCTGCACAGAGAAACCTGTGAAAAAACAGGCCACTTGATGTGGGGGGATGGGTGAGCGCCTGTGTGCACCTGCAGTGTTCTTGTGTCTGGGGCCAGCTTATGCATTAACAAAACTATTAAGTTTCAAAATAAGGGCAAATTACCTAGACAAAAAACCTTCGGTTTAAGAAGCTTAAGGAGGCATTACAAATTATACTCCAACATTAACATGACAGTAAATTGTATGTTAAGGCAACTTTATTAAATTTCAGACCAATCTATACATTTTTCTTTTTTATTCATTAAAAAAATGAACTCTACATTAAACTCTATATTTCTCATGTAGAAATATTGTTCAGTCACCATACCCCATACATGCAGCTTAATTTCAGTTAATTTTTTTTATTAATAAGAAAAGAAAAATGTATAGATTGGTCTGATACTTAATAAAGTTGCCTTAACATACAATTTACTGTCATGTTAACACTTGAGTACAATTTGTAGTGCCACCGCAACAAGCTTCTTAAACTGAAGGTTTTTTTGTCTAGATACTCTCCTCATATGAAATCCTCTTCTTTGACTCAAAGTCAAATATTCATCTGATATTAACTGAAGTCTTGTTCAACAGCTCAATTTCAATTTTACTTGCCAAATGCACTAATCTCTTGGTTCATTGGGAAAAACTAGCTTTTTTCAACCTCTCAAAATGCCATTTTTTCTGTAATAGAATAAGCTCTTTCTAAAAGAAATCTTATAGCATAAGAAATTGGGGTATTGAATTAACTTTAAAACTGGCTACATTGAAGTTCTTTAATTTAGAACAGAAATCAGACTTCTTGTAGAAGGAACTTGGCACCTGCACAATGATATCTATTTTAATAAACTGGTATATGTTGGAAGAGAGAAATAAGTCTAGCAATTCAAGAGGTCTTGCTGAAGAACTATATCCTAGAAAGATGGAAATACAGATGTTCAGTACAGGAGCCAGCTAGGGCAAGCTGAAGATGCTAATGTATGCTACCACACAGCACTACTTCTGGTGTATTAGAGATGTGTTCTGCTGGAACAAATCCCATTCAAACTAAGAGGGTTCATGGGGGTAGAGTGCTGTGAAGATTACAACCTCAAAGGATTTTACATATTCCTAGAACTCCAGTGTATACTACCGGCCATTAGACTTAGGAAGGTGGACTCATGATGGGGAAGTAACTGATGACAGGGAAGTACAGGATGACAAGAATAGCTTTGGAAATGAGGCAGAGGAAGGAAGTTCTAGCAACGAGACATATTGGGTTACTGTAGTTACAAGACAGCAGCAAAGGATATGAAATGTTACCATACCATTGCCTATCTTTTTCCTAGTTTCAAATAGCAGCTGGCTATTCCAAATCTCCTGTGGGAGAGGGTAAGAGGTAAGATTTTAGCCTAGTGCATGCTGAAGTACAGGGCAACTATAAAAGTGGATAATATGCTTGCTGTGGCAGGAAGATGAACAGTGGGAATGGTGAGTAGTGAACACAAGGGGTGAGACCACACGAGGGGTAAGGGCCTCATTCTTGCGCCGCCCAGTGGCACATAATTGCCACCGCCCTCCCTCTGCTGCCAGAGATCCTGTTCCCAGCTGTGACATGGCCATGTGTAACAACCGACAACATCTGCTGTTCACAGTCCGGTAGCGTTGCGGGGCAAGCGCAGCCCCTCCACAAGGGTAGCCCTACCTTGGGCAGCCTTACCCTATACCATCTTCTTGTAATTTTTCTGAGGATGTGTTGCATAAGTTAGCTGTTTCCCCGGCCCCAGTGGGAACATCTGGCTGTCTCTGGCCTGGCTGCCCACAGAGGGGTAAGGCTACCCAAAGCCTTTCCTCCCTGTCACATGTGGCCTCCTCCAAGGTTAGGTCTCGTCATCTGCTAATAAACCTGAAATCCTAATTACTATTCCTTCCTCACAATTTCATAAGCAGACCTGTAGCCATGGCTGTAAAGACAACCACTACAGCTTAATGTTTGATCTTTGCTGTATTTCACTTGATACTTTATAATTATCTCTGGTGGTAGATCAACTTTATGTCACTGCTAGGAAAAGTCCTCCGTAGCTGCTTATGAGAGACCAGGGCTGGTCTTAGAAATTGCGGGGCCCAGGGCGAACACAAAATGCGGGGGCCCCTCAGCTCCATGCACTTTCCACAGCCTGCCCACTTTCCCATAGCTCCTCCCAATTTCATGTGGCCCCTCCTATTTTATTTTTAACTTGTCAGTACAATGTGCGCCAAAGAACATTTAAATCTGGTTTAGATGAAAGGGAGCTCAGGAGACAGATATGGTTAAAAGGCAAACAGTCTTATTTAAAACACAGGAGGGCATGCACACAACGGATAGGGACAGATTATCCATGGCCTGAACCCTCCTTCGCTTGAGCATATTCCTATTACACTCCCAACACAGGAGTTCAAACCTAGCTCCAGCTGATCAAACCTAGATCAAACAACAGCCACAGCACCCCACAACCCTGGAACTGACCCTCAGGCCCAGAGCAGTCAATCACAGCTCCTCGAAAGACTTTGTCAGTGTGACCCCTTTTCCAGTTCTTGGATTTATGGATCTCAAGCACCAAAGCACTAAAAATCCAGTTAAACATATCAAACAAGAAACAACTCCCCCATGATCCCAGCACCCCCAGCCCCTTCCCAAACCATCCCCCAGATGGCCCCACTCTACTCCCAAAGCCCCACAGACACGTGTAGCAGCACAAATGAGCTCATATCAGGAAAAAGGAGGAAGAGGTACTGGCCGGGTGGCCCTTACCTCTGCTATTGCTGGGCCTGGGTCTTCTGGGAGCCAGGCTGGAGGTCAGTTCAAGGCTGGCAGGCTTAGGTTGCTAAGCAGGAGGGGACAGCAGGAATGTTCTGCTGGGTCTGTCCGTAGGCAGGGTGGTGGCTCCCTTTCTCCTCTTACCTCCTTCTCCTCCTCCGCTGGGTAGCTCTCCTGCTGGCCGATAGGAGGCAGATGATCTTGTTTTTCTTTTGCGCATGCGCTAGGAGCTACCCGGTTCTCCAGTCTGTTCATCTGCCTCCCGGCCGGTAGGACACTTCCAGCGCAGCTCCCTGAAGAACTAAACAACAAACAGTCAGTAGTTGTCGTGGAAGGGACTATTCCCTAACTAACCCCTTGGGGTATTGATGCGGCAGAGCTACTCTTCTCCGCTTATCACTCTAACCTTCCCTTTTTAATTACTAGCTCCGGGGCGGCCCGGCCGCGGCCGCGAGCTTAAGCCGGGCTGTGATGTTTACTCCTACGGAGCTTGTTCTCTTCAACTAGAGCTAAAACAAGCATTTAAAAAAAAACAAAAAAAAAAAACCCCAAAAAAACAGCAGGGACTCGGGACAGCGCCGCTGGACCTCTGAGCTTCCCCCGGCAAAGAGAATTTTTCTCCCGTGATACAGGGCGGAGGCAGCCCGCCTGCTCTCTGTCCCTTTGCACGAATTATCAGGGCAGTGAGAGAACACTCTGATATAGGGCGGAGACAGCCCCGCTGGGCTCCGTCCCTACTCCACTCAGCCCTCTAAAATCTGGGACAGCCACGCTGACCCCCTGAGAAGGAGCCCTAACCCCAATTAAGGGGTAAAAACATGAGCCAGGCTCAGCCCCCATCGGGGGCCCCCCCTTCCCCCTTCTGATGCCACAGCTCAGGACACCCAGACCCGCCTCACCTCCCTGGAAAAATCCATGGGAGAGGTCCTTTCAGCCTTAGGCAAATTAACGAAACCTAAGAGAAAGAGGCTTTCCTCAAAATCAAAAGCGATACCTAAGCCAGGGACCTCTGGAGCTCCCAGCAAAAAAACCAAATGCCCACCAGGTGGCGCTGGGTCCTCAGCTTTGTTAATCTCCTCTGCTGAAAGTGAACAGGAGGAACAATCCACTGATATAATTCAAACTGCTGAGCGAGAGCAGGATTCTTGTGATTTCTTCTCCGAGTCTGACCAGGCACCCTCCGAATTAGAGGAAGGGGAGTGGGTGGACCTGGCTCCTGACCCAAAGGATAGCCAGAGACACTTCCCCACTCAGTTTCGAGCTCAGCTGGTAGCTCAAGCCATTAAAACATTAAAATTACAGGAAAAATCCTCCATCCGGGATTCCTCCGACTCTCAGGAGGAAGAGACTCGGCAATACATCCCCTCAGTCCACGGTAGGGACCAGGGTCTCCCTTTGGACAAGGCTTTCGAGAAACTTGTCCTTCAGGAGTGGAAATCCCCAGATAAGAGTTTTAAAACAAACAAGGTCCAGGATACCTTATACTCCTTCTCTAGGAGAAAGGACCCCTTGTTCCGTCCACCCAAGGTGGATGCGGGAGCCGCTTCCCTGGCCAGACACACTGTATTCCCCACTGAAGGGGACTGCCACCCTAGAGATAATACAGACAGGGCAATTGACGCGGCTCTTAAAAAAGCATCGGAGGCAACCTCAGTGGCCCTAAGGGTAGGAATAGCATCCTCTTACATAGCTAGAGCCATGCTTGCTTGGCTCCAGCAGATGCAAGAACCAGAAATTTCAGAGAGCAAATACCAGAGGTTGAATTCTAGAGTTTGCATGGCGGCCGCCTTCCTAGCTGACGCAACCAAGGATAATCTAACCTGGTCAGCTAGATCAGTAGCCAACAACATTGCAGCCAGACGTAGGGTATGGCTACGATCCTGGGATGGGGATGTCACCGCAAAGAATCTACTCACGGCTTCTCCATACAAAGGATCAAAGTTATTTGGCGTGGGCCTCGAGAAAGTGCTAGAGGAGGCTTCAAGCAAAGACAAAACGAAAACCCTCCAACAACTATCTACAAGAAGGGGCTTCTTTCGAGGGCATTCCTTTCGCTTTAGGGGCTTCTCAGCCTTTTCCAGAAAATCCCAACCTCCCGCTCAGAGAGGTTACAACTTCTCCTTCCGAAACAGAGGTTTCCGACCAGGAAGATACGATAGACGCAGGTCCAGAGGCCCACCTGCACATCAACCCAGGCAAGACTCATGACTATTACAACTGCCAGGTTGGAGGCAGGATCCAGCGTTTCCACGACGTGTGGGCACGCTCGATCACGGACACCTGGGTCCTATCCTGTGTAACACACGGATACTCCATAGAGCTCGACAGCCCACCTACACACAGGTTCCTGATCTCACCACGATCTCGAGACGCAAGAAAACACCGTGCCATGACCTCCGAGATCATGAGACTCCTCCACGCCAGGGCCATAGAGAGAGTACCAAAGTCTCAACATCGTTCAGGGCTCTACTCCATTCTCTTTCTGGTGGCAAAAAAGACAGGAAAATGGAGGGCAGTCCTGGACTTAAAGACCCTGAATCGACACGTAACAAAAAAGAGGTTCAAGATGGAAACCGTGAACTCCATTTGCCACCACATACAGAAAAACGACTGGATGGTATCTCTGGACCTACAGGATGCATACCTCCACGTCCCTATCCGAGAACCTCACCGGAAGTGGCTACGCTTCAACTACAACAACCTCCATTGGCAGTTCAGGACTCTTCCTTTCGGCCTATCATCCGCTCCCCGGACCTTCACCAAAGTTCTAATACCACTGATGGCGAACCTCAGGATGGAGGGCATTCATGTCCACCCCTATCTAGACGATCTTCTGATCCGGGCCCACTCCCCAGAGAAAACCATAATAGACCTCAACAGGACGATCTCATATCTAGAACAGCACGGGTTCCTGATCAACAGGGAAAAAAGTCACCTCACCCCAACGAGGAGATTGGAGCACCTGGGCACCATCATAGATACGAGCTACGATCTCGTGTTCGTTCCTCAGGACAGGTCAAATCGAATCCAGAGGCTGGTACGGACCCTCAGAGCCTCATCACGAATGCGGCTCAAGTCACTAGCATCCCTCCTCGGACTGATGGTATCGTGCACGGCCCAGATGACGTGGGGCAGATTCCACCTACGTCCCTTGCAGACGCTGCTAAAACCTTTTCAGCGAGAGCTTACAGGCGGACGCAATCCTTGGGTGCCCCTTCCGGTCCACCTAAAACACTCCATGTCCTGGTGGTTAGGTCCAGAGCAGTTTCAAAAGGGGGTTCCTCTCACAGAACCCATACGACACGTGATCACAACGGACGCCAGTCAAGCGGGCTGGGGAGCCCACACGTCGACCCTATCGATACAAGGGAAATGGTCGCAGGAGGACTCGCAACAGCAGATCAACTACCTGGAGCTGAAAGCCATCCGACTGGCACTTCAACAACTTTTCCCCGACGGGACCAGCTACCATCTTCTGGTCTACACCGACAACGTCACAGCAAAAGCCTACGTGAACCATCAGGGAGGCTCCCGGTCGCGCCAGCTACAACAGGAGGCAACCCGCCTCTTCAGATGGGCACAACACCACATTCCGTCCCTCAAGGCTCTCCACATCAGGGGACAGGACAACACGACAGCAGACTGGCTCAGCCGTCAAGCCTTACTCCCCCACGAATGGAGGCTCAACCAGACAGTCTTCCGGGACATTGTGGATTGGTTCGGTCTCCCCATCATAGACCTGTTTGCAACCAAGACCAACTCCCAGCTGCCCCGCTTCATGACACGGGAAAGGTGCGTAGAAGCGGAGGCAACCGACGCCCTCAACCAGCCCTGGCCCGAGGGTCTACTATATGCGTTTCCACCGTTCCCGTTGCTGGCACGAACCATCGCCAAAGCCCGCAGGGAACGGGCTCTTCTGTTGCTGATCTCCCCCTGGTGGCCCAGGAGACCCTGGTTCTCGGAACTGATACACCTCAGCCAGGGCCAATTCAGAAGACTCCCGCTGAGAGTAGACCTCCTGCAACAAGGCCCGATCCTCTGCCCGGACATCCGGACATATCAGCTGACAGTCTGGCGATTGAACGCTCAGCACTAAAGAAACGTGGATATACAGATCCGGTTCTCGACACTCTCCAGAGCTCTCGGAGACCGGCCACCAAGAGGGCCTACCAAAATACTTGGAGGGTCTTCGCCTCCTGGTCAAAACAGAGAGGACTTGATCCCAGACAGGCACACGTTCCCCAAGTCTTGGATTTTCTTCAACAGGGCTTAGATAAGGGTCTTAGAGCTAACACTTTAGCCAGGCAGGCAGCGGCCCTAGACTCGGTCCTCAGAGCGGCAACTAATAGGACCATCTCTACTCACCCTCATGTTAAAAGATTCATTCGGGCGGCCAGACTCCTTTCTCCCCCGGTAGTTCATAGGGTACCATCTTGGAATCTAAACCTGGTCTTAGAGGCGCTAACAAAACCACCATTTGAACCCCTCAAACACGTTTCCCTATTCTTTTTGACTATCAAAACGGTGTTCCTGGTGGCAGTGACCTCAGCTCGACGAGTCTCTGAGCTGAGCGCACTCTCCATGGAAGACAATTTCTGTATCTTCCGCACGGACTCTGTTACCCTCCGTTTGGACCCAGCCTTTATCCCTAAGGTAAACTCCTATTTCCACAGGGCACAAGAGCTGGTGCTCCCTTCCTTCTGCCCCAAGCCAGTCCACCCTAAAGAAAGGGCTTGGCACAAACTAGACGTTCGGCGGGCTCTAAAAATTTATTTAGCCAGGACTAGGGCCCTCCGCAAATCCACGTCCCTCTTTGTAAACATCCGCCCGGGTCTTCAGGGCCTTAAGGCTTCCAAGACCTTGTTATCCAAATGGGTAAAACAGGCCATCATTGAGGCATACAAAGCAGGCGGGAGGATTCCCCCTTTGCAGATTTGGGCTCATTCCGTCCGTAGTGCTGCCACCTCATATGCTTTTAAGGCACAAGCCTCATATGAGGAGATTTGCAGGGCAGCAACATGGGCATCACTGCACACCTTCGTTCGACACTACAAGATAAACACCTTCCAATCAGCGGAAGCAGCTTTCGGCAGGCAGGTATTGCAGGCGGTACTGGATTCTTCCAGTGCTGTCGGCTCCCACCCGTAAGAGAGGGGTCTGCTTGGATATATCCCAGCGGAGGAGGAGAAGGAGGTAAGAGGAGAAAGGAGAATTGGTTGCCTACCTTTGGTGAATTCCTTTCTCTCTTACTCTCCTTCTCCTCCTCTGACCCTCCCTGCCAGACAGCATACAGTTCTTCTTGTACCAGCCTGCTACTTGTTCGTTCATCTGAGTTGGCCCCGTTGGGCCCGAGTTCACCTTTTTCCTGTTTCCAGAGTTGGGTTACTGTTGCTATTGAGGATACTTTACTAGGGGCACTCGGCTTGATTACTGACTGGAGAACCGGGTAGCTCCTAGCGCATGCGCAAAAGAAAAACAAGATCATCTGCCTCCTATCGTCCAGCAGGAGAGCTACCCAGCGGAGGAGGAGAAGGAGAGTAAGAGAGAAAGGAATTCACCAAAGGTAGGTAACTAATTCTCCTTTCCCTCTCCTGGAGCCGTGGGGGCAGCCATCGGGGTGAGGAGGGACAGCCATGGGAGGAGGAGCGGGGTAGAGGGCGCAACTCCCTCTCGCGCACACACTCTCACCCACACATACACCCTTCTCTCTCACACACACATCTCTCACGCACATTCATTCTCTCATACACATTCATTTGCTCTATCTCACACATGCTCTCACCTCTCTCTCACACACCCATTCAAGCTCACACACGCTTTCACCTCTCACACCAATTCAAGCTCACACATGCTTTAACCTCTCTCTTTCACTCACACACCCATTCAAGCTCTCACACGCTTTCACCTTTCTCTCGTCACTCACACACCCATTCAAGGTTACACGTACGCTTTCACCTTTCTTTCACTCACACACCCATTCAAGCTCTCACACACGCTTTCACCTCTCTCTTTCACTCACACCCCCATTCAAGCTCTCACACGCTTTCACCTCTTCACTCACACCCATTCAAGCTCTCACACGCTTTCACCTCTTCACTCACACCCATTCAAGCTCTCACACACGCTTTCACCTCTCTTTCACGCACACCCCCCCATTCATACTCGCACACATGCTCTCACCTCTTTCACACACACACAAAAACTCTCACACACCCATTTAAACAAACTCTCACAAACACACACTCATTTAAACAAACACACACTGTTTTGGCCAGATTGACCTGGTTTACCTGCCCACTGCCTACATGCTGCACTGTCTCCTCCGGGTCCTATCCCGACTCCAGCCACACCGCCGGCACCTGACTTGACTCCTCTCCACCACCACTCCCGCCTCCAGATCCCCCGCTGCCACCAGCTGCTGCTGCTCCGTTCGGGCCCGGCTCGTCCGCCTGACTCCGCTCTGCGGGCACCACCGATGCAACTGCCCGCATCCCACCAGCTGCAAAGTGTTCTCGTGCCAGGAAGTTGCATAAAGCAACTTCCTGTGAGGGGAGGGCAGACATGAGGGAGCGAGGAGGTGGAGCCAGGCCACTGGGCAAGGAATGACTGGGGTAAAAAACATCTGGGGCCCTGCTGCAGGAGGGAGGACTGGACTCCAGAGCAGCGTGGCGGGTGGGTCAAGTGGTGGAAGCGGCGGGGCTCTGCGCCGCCGCGTGCGATGAGCATGCATGCTGCCCGACATAGCTAGTAGTGCAGGCAGGGCTGCAGCCCCCCCCCAAAATTAATAATAAAAAAACCCCAGCCCAATCATGGGGCCCCCCAAGGAGCGGGACCCTGGGCGAGCTGCCGCCCCGCGGTAAAGCCGGCTCTGAGAGAGACAAATGGTGGACGAAATGAAGCTACTCACCCTCACCCCCCCAACCTCTATGGGTTGCTTTATGCTTGAACATTCCTCTACTTTCTCAATAAGTATTATTATTATTATTATAAGCTTTTATATAGCGCCAGTGATGTACCTGGCACTTTACAGAGAATAAGATAGACACGGTCTCTGCCCACTTACAATCTAAAGACACGAGGAGGGGAGACAGGGAAGGGGGAACAGAGGGAGAGACAAGGGATGCAACATTCATGAGGATGTGAGAGCTCAGGTACACATTCTTGGCTTGGTTACAGTTGATTGGGAGTTTGCAGACAACAGGTGGGGGATAATCCTGGGTGGGGATGGTTAGCAGGAGTTAGGAAGGGCAGAGCGGAAGAGGTGGGTTTTGAGGAGGGACTTGAAGGTGTGGAGGGTGGGGGCAAGGCGAATGTGGGCAGAGAGGGAGTTCCAGGCGTGCGGGGCAGTGAGGGAGAAGGGACAAAGGCGGTTGGGGGAGCAGGGGAGACGTGAGAGGGTATGGAAGAGGAGCGGAGTGCTTGAGCAGGGGTTTGGAGGGAGATCAGGGCAGAGAGATAGGTGGGAGCGAGGTTGTGAAGGGCTTTGTAGGTGAAGATGAGGAGTTTGTGCAGAATACGCTCAGGAAGGGGGAGGAGAGGAGAGGCTGCACATGATCAAAGCGACGGGCAAGGTGGATGATTCTGGCAGCAGAGTGTTGAACAGAGATGAGGGAAGAAAGGTGAGAGCGGGGAAGGCCAGCGAAGAGGAGGTTACAATAGTCAAGGCATGAGATGACTAGGGCGTGGATGAGAGTTTTGGCAGAGGAAACAGACAGAAAAGGGCGGATCTTGGCAATGTTGTGGAGGGAGAAGCGGCAGGATTTGGCCATGGAGTCAATGTAGGGTTTGAAGGTAAGGTGTGAGTTAAAGATAAAGCCCAAGCTGCGGGCTTGGGGGACAGGGAGGATGGCGACCCTGTCAATGGCAATTGACAGGGAAGGAGAGGAAGGATTGGGAGGGAATATAAGCTCAGTTTTCGCCATGTTCAGTTTGAGTTGGCGTTGAGACATCCAGGCAGAGATATCAGAGACAGTTGGTGAGACGAGCTTGAACAGAGGGGAAGAGGGAAGGAGGAGTGGAGAGACAGAGTTGAGTGTCTTCAGTGTATAGGTGGTATTGGAACCCGTGGGAGGCAATGAGTTTGCCTAGGGATTGGGTGTAGATAGAGAAGAGGAGAGGGCCAAGGACAGAGCCTTGGGGAACCCCGACTGAGAGGGGTAGGGAGGAGGAGGAGTTAAGAAGAGATACATTGAAGGAGCGGTCAAAAAGGCAGAACGTGTCGAGGACAGAGTCCCGGAATCCCAGGGAGTGAAGCGATTCAAGCAGGAGTGGGTGATCAACAGTGTTGAAGGTAGCAGAGAGCTCAAGGAGGACAAGAATAAAGGTGGTTGGATTTAGCCACAAGAAGATACTTTAAGGGAAGAAACAAATCTTGCATTTAGCTACCTTGTCTATAAGAACAAAGGAGGCCAGTCATGGGCTCTTAATCTAGAAGTTGCTCATACAAATGCCTTCATTCATGTTGTAGGCAACATAACCATTCTATTTCAATGTGTTTTCCTCTCGGTTATTACCAGTTTTCCTAATAATTGCTTTGAAATCCCTTAAGATTATCTAACACATGAACATTGCTAATTGGACAATTTTTGTTTAAAAAATAGTGACAACGATGCTTCATGTAATTATGAATATGTATTTCTTCTATGGGGCTATACGTCTAACACAAGAGGCTCAGGGAGCTACTTTCGAAGGTGTCCTAGCGGCAATGAAATGCATTTATGGATCATTATAGTGCAGTCTCATTATTTCAACTAATTAGATGCAAAATGAATACAGTCCCCATCCATCCCACGCTCAGGTCATTTTCAGCGCTTGCTTTAGCACTGGAGCCTGGCTGCTCTTGCCGGAGGCACAGGACATGGCATCCGCGTGCTCGTCTTCTCTCACGTGCAAACACGGACGTGCCTGCTGTGACGTCACAACGAGGCGACCGGCATGCGCTGTCTGCGGCTCTTCCTTCTCTGCACTGGTCGCCCTCGCTGGTGCCTGTGTTCTCTCGGATGGGGTACAGGGCCCAGCAGGCGACGGGGAAGAGGGAAAAGGTGTTCTATCTCCCTCAGCGCGCAAGTCCAGATGGGAGGGGCTATTAGCACCCCGTTTTAGGTTGTCATGAGTCAGGCAGTATTTCGGCCAACCCCCCCGACGGTCTGCGTCGTACTCCCGTGACGCAGTAGAGCCGCGCCGCGTGCTGTTGGGTGCCGCCGGGTGGAGGTTGCTGTCCCCATGTCTGTGAGCGGCTGCGTGCGTTTACTTTCCTGCCTCCCCGCTGCTCCGTTCCGCTATGGCGGCTCCATCTTCCTCCGGAGCTTGCGGGGCTTCCCGCGCCAGGCAGCCTTCTCGGCTAACGGCGGGAGTGATAACAATAGCAGCAAAGCTCCGAACACCTCCCTGTTCATGCCGCTGCCCTTCTCCCCGCAGCCCAACGCGGGGGGAGACGTGGGCGCCGAGCTCACCAGGCCGCTCAACAAGGGTAAGCGCTTGGGGGGAGGCGCGCCCCAGTCGCTGGCTACGCTCTCTTCCCCCGGGCTGGGAGTTCTCCGTGCTGGCGGGCTACAACCCCGCGTGGAGCCGGCAGCTTCGGCGCAGGATTCTCGGGATCTGAGGTCTTAGGGGTGGCTTTGGGGAGTGTTTGTTCCTTTTGGGGGTGTAGCCGGTGCGTGTGGCGGGCAACTGCTGGGGATGGGAAAGCCCCAGAACTGGAGTCTCTGAGGAGAGCAGCTCCTAGTCGGTAGCTTTGTCTCCAGGTATTAATTTGTTGTTTGGTCTTATTTTTGGTTTTTCCAGAGGTGTCGGGACGAATGTCTGCTCTTGAAGTCCTGCCTTTTGACCCTAAATGCTCGCAGTATTCATGGGGGGCTAGTGGAGCTGCCCAGCCAGCTCCTGCTCTAGTTCTTTCTTTCTTCAGATTGTAAACTCTGGGCAGGGACTGTGTCTATCTTATTTTTTGTAAAGTGCCAGGTACATTGCTGGCGCTATATAAATGCTTATAATAATAATAATAAATGATAGTCAGCCGCTCTCTCTGGAGGAGACTGACGCTGCTGGTGGTGTACAGTAGTCTTTTCCCGTAGCCAGTTCCTTCTTGGCTGAGCTTGTTGCAGGTAGATTGAGAGCACTTTACCAATAGGCGCTCCAGCTGGGAGGAACGTACGGCTGCTATGGGCAGAATGGCGGGTGCTGCCACATGACTTGGATATGGGATTCTATTTGTGTGCTTCCCCACACCTGTAATGAAGTTAGAATTTATTGGCAAGGCTTCTTTGACTAATTCACCAAAGACCTATAATGGTCTATGGAAAGCAGAACAGGATAGTCAGGGGTCTTGCATGTTAGCAAAGCTGTCAGAATTTATAGACATGGTATAAGAATAATGAACTTGATTTGTATAGCAATCCTCCATTAGCTGGTCCTTGGAGTGCTTTAAAATATTTCATTAAAGACTTTAAATTATTTCATTAAAAATATAATTTCATTAAAAATATAATGAAATACTATAACAACTTGAAATCCATATAAAAGAGTTAAAAAGGTCAGTAAAAGATTTAAGATGCAGGAAGTTAGATTTAACTATTAGGAAAAACTTCTTTACTTGAACATTAGGGCAATTGAATAACTTGCCTAAGGAAGTTACAGAATCTTCTTCATTGGAGTTTTTAAAAAAAAAAAAAAAAAAAGAGGTTGGATCAACATTTGTCAGGGATAGTTTAAGATCTAGTTAATTAGATTACTTTTGATGTCCTTTCCAGACCTGCAGTTCTACAGCCACCTGTTGTCTCTTGTCTGACTCGTAAGCTTTTATTTGTTTGTTTTAAAAATGTTTTAATTTATTTATTTACTTTTATTTTAGAAATTTTTACCCCACCCATCCTGCCACAGGCAGCTCTGGGCAGCTTACAATCAGCAATAAAACACAAATTCTCAAAACAAGGAGGAATTAAAACATCCCTACCCATCCCCCTCATCAAAAGCCAGGCAGAACAGCCATATTTTACAACAGCGTCGAAAAGAGGGGAGATCCTGGGCCAAACGGGCCTCCACAAGCAGAGAGTTCCACAGCCGTGAAGCAGCCGCCTAGAATGCCCTCCCCATCGTGGCCCCCCCAGCAGACTTGGGGGACCTCGAGGAGAGCACCCCCCCTGATGACTGCAGGGGCCAATCCAGGACCTGGGGGGTGAGGCGGTCCCACAAATAGGTCGGGCAAGGCTGTTTAGGGCTTTATAGGCAAGCACCAACACCTTGAATCAGGCCTGAAAGACTATAGGCAGCCAGTGCAGAGACCAAAGAACCGGTGTAATATGTTCCCGGCGTCCCAATCCCACCAGGAGACAGGCTGCCGTGTTCTGCACCAGCTGCAGTCTCCGAACCGTCACCCTGGGTAGCCCCACGTAGTGTGCGTTACAGTAGTCTAGCCTAGATGTTACGAAAGCATGGATGACAGTGGCCAGGTCAGAGTCTGAAACGTACAGCTGAAGCCGACGCACCAGATGTAACTGACGAAAGGCACACCTTGCCACAGACTCCACCTGAGCATCTAAGCGGAGCTGCGTGTCGAACACACCCAGACTCCATACCTGGGGAACCAGCGGAGGGCAGACCCCCATCAATGATGGGGGCCGTCACCCCTGTTGCCTTACCCACGAGCATCATCTACGTCTTACCGGGATTCAGTTTAAGTCTATTCACCATAATCCAATCCCCCACAGCTGCCAGACACCCGGTAAGCACCGAGACTGCCAGGCCTGGGTCCTATGAAAAGGATAGGTAAAGCTGGGTGTCATCAGCATATTGATGACACCGCACGCCAAACCTCCTGACCACCTCGCCAAGTGGCTGCATATACACACTGAACAGGAGAGGGGACAGAACAGAACCCTATGGGACTCCACACGAGAAGTCTCGTTATGATGAAGAATAATTCCTGAGCACCACTCGCTGAGTCCTTCCGGCCAGGAAGGCGTGGAACCAGTCAAGAACCATACCGCCCACCCCCACCCGGTCCCGCAGGCGCGTCACCAACATCTTATGGTCAACGGTATCAAAAGCAGCCGACAGATCTAATAGAATCAGCAGGGCCGAACGACCCTGATCTAATTCCCAGCACAGGTTGTTGACCAACGCCACAAGCGTGATCTCGGTGCCATAACCCGGCCGAAATCCTGACTCTGAGGGATCAAGAAAACCAACACGACCCAGATGCCCCTGCCACTGCCGGGCCACCAACTGTTCAATAACTTTCCCTAAAAAGGGAAGGTTAGAGACTGGCTGATAGCTGGCAAGCGAGTCAACGTCAAGCGATTGTTTCTTGAGCAGAGGCCGCACCACCGCCTCCTTAAGGCAGCCCGGCACCCTGCTCTGTCTAAGGGAGGCATTGACCACCCCCGCCAGCAATTGCCCCATCTCCTGGCAGGCCTTAACCAGCCAGGATGGGCAAGGGTCCAGTTCACAACAGGTAGACCTAACAGCCCCAAGAACATCCTCCATGTTGGTAGGGGTCACCAACCGAAACTGATCCCACAAACATGGACAAGGGTGGGGCTTCCATAACCTCAAGTTGCCCCACTGCAAGAAATCTGGTGTCAAAACTGTGGTGAATCCGAGCAATTTTATCTGCAAAATAATCCACAAACACGTCACAGCAGGCACTAGATGACTCCAAGGTGGAGGGAGGCTGGACTGACCAGCCCCCGCACCACCCAGAACAGCTCTGGTGGTCAGGGTTTAGTGACTGCTACGAGGGCAGCAAAAAATTCCTCCTTTGTTGCCTGCATAGTCACGGCATACGCTCGTAAACTCGCTCTATGTCGCAACCTGTCGACTTCAGCATGTGAACGGCGCCACCGCCGCCCCTCCTGCTTCAGCACCCGCAGCCCCTCCGAAAACCAGGGAGGCCTACGGTGCTGTTGCCTGGGAAGCGGACACCTCCGAGCCGTCCGATCAGTGGCCTCAGTCAGCAAGGTGTTGAGATGAGATCATCGATGAGACGGTCGTCCAAATCAGAAGTTATATCCCCCAGAGCCTCCCAGAATCGTTTTGGTTCCATCAGTCTATGGGAGCGGACCATTCAAATTGGTTCCATGCCCATCCGGGGGCAGACATGCCCATGGAGGCCATGAACTCATGTTCCGCACCCCTAAGATCGGCGTCAGCATGGATGTTGCAGTGCCCCAGGACCATTTGTTACGGAGGAACATAGGGTCACACACGTGTGATACTGGCCTGCATGTAGACTACAAGTCTAGTAAATATGTAAAGCAAAAGGTTCAACATGTATGTAATGTTACAACTGAGAACTGTTGTGACACTTGACCAAGCTCCTCTTGAAGGCAGGGACTATCTTTTTGTTGTGTTTGTATGGTACTTCCCAGAATGTGGCCTTATTTTATGACTGGCAGATTTGGTGTCGGGAGTGGTGTTGCAGTCCCTGAAGACAATAGTGTAATTGGCCTGTCCCAGATAGTCAGCGGTCCGACACATCAGGGGGGACATACCTTAGACCTTCTGTTTTACACCAGCCTTGAGGCAGGGGTTCGTTGGTGGCGGATGTGTGCCCTTGTCATGGACAGATCATTACCTCCTGCAGGCTCTTGGCGTATGTCTGCCCCTGGATGGGCATGGAACCAGTTTGAATGGCACTTTAAAGACTAACAAATATTAGTGCATAAGCTTTCGTCAGCACAAGCTGACTTCCTCAGATGCATCTGCGTTAGCTTGTGCTAATAAAAGCTTATGCACTAATAAATATTTGTTAGTCTTTAAAGTGCCACTGGACTCTCTGTTCTCGTTATAACTTTGAGAAGACTGTGATGAGCAAGAGATATACTCGGTCCCGATGGATTCGGCTTTATCTAGGACAGTGGCCAGTTTTTCCTCAGCAATCTTTCGAATTCGACAGGCGCTCTTGGACCCTCTGTGAAGGGTTGAGTAGTAGACCTTGATCTTCATTTGGAGTCAAAAGCCTTCCCCAGGTTTTGGAGTATAGCTGCCCCCTGTTTGGCTGTTGGTCCGAGGGCCAGTGCCTTGTGGACTGGCTCCTGGGGGGGCAGGCTGGGACTCAGGAGGTGGTCGGTTTGTTTGTAAGCTTGATTATTAATGGACGCACCTGGTTTTTAGCGAGGGCTTATGGTTATAATGCTGTACCCTTTGGTGTATTTCTTTGCATTTTCTTGACGTGCCCTTTGGGGGCTTTTATTTAATGTTGGTCTTTTGTAAGTTTTGTTAAGACTTCGGCTAAACAATAAAGCAATTTTTGATTTGATTTTATATACTCGGTAGGTTTGACAGCATATTCTCCATGAATCTAAGTCCACACCTTACTGGCTACGTTACAAATCTAAGAGATAAGCTTTGTCATATTTGGCCCATATCTTTCTCTGCTTTAAGTTTCCTGTCAACCTCATTTTTCTTCCTTTCTTAACAATTTTACTTCTCTCCAGATCAAACATTGTGCCTCTATTTATCACATCTCACTCTCTCCAGATCAAACATTGTGCCTCTAATTACCCCATCCCGCTCTCTCCACAACATTCAGCTTTGGCTGGAGAAGCAGGGCTGGCAAGTCTACCACTTTGGATGGGAGAGACCACCACCACTGTCGGTGTTAATCTACCACCCTATTTTGTCTGTCACCATAGGGCACTGTAGCCGGCAGGGCTCAGGCTTCCTCTGTAGGGAAACTGCTTGAAAAGATCATGGCCATGACTGAAAGTCTATTCTGCTTCTTACTACTACTGCTGCATTTCAAAGCATACAACATACCAGTAGCAGCATCGAGACAGCTAGAGAAAAAACATACACAGTTTATGAGTGTTCCTATGCAATATTCTTTCAGTGTAGAGGGACTTCAATCCTCTTAGATTTTATATAGTAAATATTTGTGGGAAAGTGAAAATATTAGCTATTACGTCAAATTAGACCAGGCAGATTTTAATTCTACAGTTGTGCTTCTAAAAGGAATTACAAACTTCTTATGTGAAGCAACGCACACAGCGCCCCCCCTCAAACTCTGAATTTAGCTTCCATCACTTTTTAGCTCAGTTCTACATCTGACAAAGGCAAATTAATGAAGCTTGTAAATATAAGAAAGGCTAGAGAAATTTAGGTTTGATATTGGAACTGTAAATTTATAATAGTAATAATTTTATTTATATAGCACCCCTCTGCTTTACATGGCACTAAGAGCGCTTTACAAAAAACACATAAAAAAGTTAAACACAATATAAATAATACAGTTTAAAACAATTTAAATGTTTTAAAAAATTTAAATGGGGTAGGAAAAAAGGGAGGGCAAAATACATTGAGGGAACCATCAGTGGATCCTAAAAGCACATAGAGAATAAATATGTTTTCAAGTGATCATTAAAGGTAAGGAGGGAGGAACTGAGAGAAACGTCCAGAGGGAGCGAGTTCCACACCAAGGGGCCCACCAGAGCAAAAGCCCAATCACCTGCTAATTTCAGATGCAATGGCAGAAGGAACCCCCAAACAGTGGGTGGTTCCCGAACAGATACCCACCAGTGTGAGTTTCCAAGATCAGGTCTTGAATATAGCCGGTACAGAATTGCTATCACTTTCAGCTGTTCCTCAAGGAGTTACGTGACTCAGGCTTACTAAGATGACAATTCATTTCCTCACAGCTCCCAAGGTGTGGTAGCAGCTGTGCTTTTTATTTACCAAGATCAAAGCGTGACGGCGCATTGTGCCGTCATGTTGAAAAATACCCTTGGACTAAGCTTAAATGGTTGGAGGAAATTTTCAAAATGGGGGATGGGAAGAAGCCTGCAGGGGATATACCCCCGTGTGGCAGAGGGAGAGGGGCGGGGCCAATATTCACCCCGCAGCTTTTGGCAAGGCGTCTGCCCCAGTAGGGGCCTGAAAACTGCACCTGCCAGCAACGCCACAACAGTGCTGACAGCTCCACAAGAGAGCTGGGAGCCAGGAGGGCTCACCCTCCCCCCCCCCCCCCCCCCCCCC
>QEPC01010396.1:2042734-2076608 GCA_003113815.1 Sphenodon punctatus
CTTGTCAATCTCCAGGCATAGAGCATCAACCAAGCCACAAGCACAGCCTCCGTGCTGAACTCTGGCTGAAAACCTGACTGAAATGGGTCCAGGAATCCAAAAGCATTGAGATGAGCCTGAAGCTGCCGGGCAACCACCGTTCAATAACCTTCCCTAAAAAGGGAAGTTTATAGAGACAGGGCGATAGGTGGCTGGGGAGGCAGCATCCAAAGATAGTTTCTTAAGCAGGGGCGGGCCACCACAGTTTTAAGGGTGTCCAACAACCTACCTTTCCAAAGGAAGGTGTTGACAATCCCAGCGAGAAAAGGCCTCAACGTTTCCCGGCTGGCTTTCACCAGCCAGGACGGGCAAGGATCTAATTCACAACTGGTTGCCTGCATTGCTCCAAGTACGTCCTCTGCATTGGTGACTGACATTAATTGAAACTGATCCAAACAAACGATGCAAGGATGAGCGTCCACAACCCCAAACTCTGACACTGCAGTTGAAGTACCAGCACCCACGTCATGGTGAATACAAGCAATTTTGTCTGCAAAAGTCGGAGCAATATATGACTCAGGTTCATGGCAAAGATGGATCTGATTAACCAGGCCGTTCATCTCCCACAACAGCACTGTATATAATTCCAGTTATATTGAGGTTAACTTGCTTTTATCATAACTGTACACTTTACAAAGTGCTTTTTCATGGACCAAACTGCTGCTTAATCCTAGGTTAGAAACTACAAGAGGCTGACCCCTATGACAGTGCTAGATAAAGCACTAGAATCTTTGGATAACCTCTGTCCTGGTGACTGCATTGTCTGTTTCAACAAAAATGACATTTATTTCATGAGTCGACAGATTGAAGCACGAGGATTGGAATGTGCCGTCATATATGGCAGTCTCCCACCTGGTGAATACTAATTTTAATTCTTTTTTTTTTTTTTTTAATGAATGAATGATTTTATTGTACTGGCATATAGCTATGACAACTATACATCACACAAAATTTACAAAGATACATATAATAAATGATCGCACGTAAATAGAACAAACTATAACAAACCCAGAGAGCAAAAATAAAACAAATACTATAGCTGATAATAAAAGCCCCTTAAGGGCAAGCCCTTCCTGCAGTTTTACCTGCTGCATTAGCCGCCGCTCCAAAGCTGGCTACTCTCTTATCAGAGAGGAAATATACCAGCAATCGAAGAGGAGCCCACTCAAGTCTAGCATTAGTCAGTTTAAATAGTTGAACTCGGGGACGTGCATATAGAGGACATTGTAAAAGATAGTGCACCAGATCCTGCACTTGATTTGAGCCACAGATACATGTACGATCCTTAAATGGCAAACCTGAATAGCGACTGTATAAAACTTGGGTTGCCCTTACCTGGAGCCTTAGAGAGGTAAAAGCTTTCCTGAGAGTTACATTTGTAACTCATCCTAGATATGATGGAACTAATTGGTCAGGGAGCCAGTATTTATAGCTTGGAGAGACTCTGGAAATAGAGACCTGAGCCCTTAAGGACTGAAATTTGATGATTTTAATTCTTTTTTTGTAAGAGAAGGCTCAATTTATTGCCATTTACAGAAGTGTACAGCAGTGCTGAGTGTTTCCCAGCTCAGTATATCAATACTGAATTATGTAATAGCAGTAAAAAAACTTTCTTTGTCCAGACTTCAGAATCTTGGAATACATTTCTCCATTGTGAGAATGGTAAGGAGTGAATTGGGGGATAGCCAGGTCCCCTTTGTCATAGCAGGGATGGAGAAGGGGTATGGACTCAGTGGGGAGCCTAGGTGAGGTGGTGGGAGGGGACTCCTCTGGATAAGAGGTGGATGAGTGAAAGTGGGTGTGAGGGGATGTTTTCCAGGTAGAACACCTACTTATTTGGCCAAGTATTTGGCAGTCTGGGATAGGGTTTGAGGGAGTTGGTTTTTTTTAGGGAATTGGATTTTTAAAAATTTGATACTTATAATTGTAAGCTGTCTGTGTATGTTACCTGCCTTGATACTTTAGGATCGGATGGATATAAATCTAAATGTATTATTATTATTTGTATGTGTAGAGTTTTAATTTTGTTTTTGTATCCAGTAACGTAACTCTTATTTTGGCTTACTTAAAATGGAACTATCTCTAGCTCTGGAATATTTATGAAAAGCTATGAAATACGGTTTTTTTCATCATCTTATGTTCTGTTAAAATACAATTTTGAGAGGAGCTGGGCATTCTAATGCATTTTCTACTACATATTCTGTATCTGTGATTTGAATCTATTTTAGGAACAAAACTTACTCAGGCAAAGAAATTCAATGATCCTAAAGATCCATGTAAAATCCTAGTTGCCACAGATGCTATTGGAATGGGGCTTAACTTGTAAGTATTCTGAGCTAGTTACGGTTTACTTTACGCTGAGGCAAAGAAGTGCATTGTATGCAGTTTTCCTCAGTTTGCCTATATATGGATAAACTGTATTAAGTACAGCCACGTACAGGCTACTTATCTTCAGTGAAGTGGTGATCAACCTGACAAAGATTTGATCCGAAACATGCTTGTGCCATGGGAACCCCATTTGTCTTCAAAAAGTCTCTACCCAGGGCAAGTGGGGTTAGGGTCTCAGCCGTGATAAGTAACCGTGTGCATTCCAGAGACTGATTTTGGTCTCATTAATCCTGTTTGGTGCGCATATCGGATAGCTTTCTTACCATAAGCATTTCCACTAGAACAGGATTGCAGTGTGCTGGTGTGAGAAGCTTGCTATGCCCGTTTTGCTCTTAAGTAAAAGCCATGCACCTAGGCTAGAACAGACCACTACATTCATACCCCTACTCCAAGGTCTTCTCCTTTATACTCACTAGAGAGCGTGTGGTTGCCCTGTGTGTCCCAAGTGACAGATAGACAAAGTGGTTCAGATGATATCTTTTATTGGACCAACTGTTGGTGGAAATAAGTAAGCTTTTGGGCCACAGGGCCCTTCCTCAGGCATGTAGAAATATATGCCTGAGGCATGTAGAAATATATCAAATGAGCAAATGCAGAGCGGGTTTAAAAGGGGCATGGAATAAGTAGGAGTGGATAGGGCAGTGTAGCAGGTGGGGAGGGGTGGTAAAGAGAGAGAGGGAGATGTCAGATATTTTAAAACAGCTATAAAATTATATATTGGGGTAGGAGCCCGAGACAATAGGTAGTGGAAAACACAAAGAAAGCAAACATATGGGTAGGGGATATAGTGGGAAAGAGTTGATTGTGAAGGGAATATGCATCAGAGGAACTGAATAACATTGAGATACTTGTATGATTTAGAAATATTAATTATTTATTGCTTTGTTTAAATGTTCCAGGAGTATAAAAAGAATCATTTTTAATTCTCTACTGAAGCCTAGTATCAATGAGAAAGGAGAGAAGAAAATGGATGCCCTCACAACCTCTCAGGCTTTACAAATTGCAGGCAGAGCCGGAAGATTTAGCTCTGTTTTCAAGGAAGGGGAAGTTACTACAATGCATCGTGATGATCTTGTTTTATTAAAAGAAATTTTGAATAGAACTGTGGATCCTGTAGAGGTAAGAGGCTTAATATTCTGATTGTACAGAAGTATTTTGGGACTGCCTCAGTATTGCCAGTATTCTTGCTGCATCTAGGTAAAACCAATTAATTGTGCAGTAAGATCATGATATTGTAGCTGGGAGCAGGAATGTTTAGGTTCTACAGATTTGTGAAGTCTGTCTGCAGTTGCTTTTTTCAGCTTCATCTACTTGTTAAATGTTAAAATAGTCCTGTCACTGTGGCTAGGCTGATAGTGCACTGTTATGGAATTAATGAGCTACTGACTTTTCTTGCAGCTTTCCTGGCAGTAACTTTAAAAGGTTTCATTTCTGTCAAACTGAGAACTGCTTTTTTTTTCTTTTCTTTTTTTAGGCAGCGGGCCTCAATCCTACTGCTGAGCAGATAGAAATGTTTGCATATCATCTTCCAGCTGCCACCCTATCAAATCTAATTGTAAGAATCCTGAAACCCAGTAACTCTTGAGATACTACACTGCACAGCTCAGTCTAGCAGACGTGTTAAAAAGTACCAAAAAGCTGCTTTATAGACCTGTAGTCCACTAGAACCTTTCCCTCTAGCAATGTGGTGTCTGTAGCTATTCGTAATGCTCGTAATTTACTCTGTTGTTGATGAATTGGAAGTTTCCAGCCTCAGCTGTTCGCTTTTAAAGAAACATTGTTTCTTTGGAAACATTGATACAGATAGAGAAACAAATTATATTTCTGGGAAACAGCTTTTGGGAACCTCCTTAGAATTGGGCTGGTCACTGAGAATTTCCCCCATTATGTAAAATTCTTTTAGATTGTTTTCCAGTCCTGTTCCTATATACAGTGTGGTGAGAATAGTGTCCTCTCTTTAAAAGTACACAGGACACGTGAATTCTGTAGAAACTACTTGGTGGGTAGTTTCTGTTTTGGATACAAGCCATCTGACCAGTGAATCCATTGTGATCATTTTAGAAGCTTATGTGGAAATCATAAACCACCTTTTTAAACGAAATAATAAACCTCTGTGGCCAGGATTTTATAAAAGGTCTGAGTTTGTCTTGACAATCAGCTACAGTTGACTTAATATTTTCAGCTATCCTAAGTATTATCTACTGTCTTAACCTATATGAAAAGGTAGCCTGCTCTCCTCCAGTAAGAATTTTGTGTAAAAATGTATGCTGGTAAAGTAGTAGCACTGCACACATTTTTAAGCTAGTGTCTAAGTGTACAAAAAGTTTTTTCCAGTCTCGTTAGAATGCCTTAGTTAAAATTTTGTTTTTTGCTATGCATGCCATTAAATAGTAGGGGGTGGGAATATCGGTATCTGATTAATACGATAAACCCAATAATCGGGTATATCGGATTAATCTGATAATCACTGGTATCAGCATACCGGTTTTTTAACATTGGCCGCTTTACTGTTTTGTTTATATTGTGGCCACTGAAGTAAATGGCCACAATGTGTAAAAAAAACCCCAAAAACTGGTAAAGCGGACAGTGTTAAAAAACCGGTATGCCGATACCGGTAAATCCAATACCGGGGAGATCTGATACCGATAAATCCAGTATTCTCCCCAATGTCCCACCCCTATTAAATAGCCTGGTATATCTTCAGTAATCACATATATGCCAGTAGGAGCTCATACTGTTTAGTGTTAAACAAGAGTCTTAACTGTAAATGATTGAAGCCCATATATCATCGTTTTCCTGCAGAAATAACTTGCGGTTAGGGCAGAGCATGTACATTAGGCTTTTATGTATATTTCTCGCATACTGTACTGAATGTTTTAGAAAAGTATTTTAAAGAACCCATAAATGCAAAATGGCACTCCCTCTGTGCCACTGTAAATATCTGCATTACATAATTGGTTTCAAAGGAGTTCTTGCATGGAGAGAACAAATTATACATCTTTAATACAGGTTTGTTGTTGGTATTTTAGACTTCCTTTCAAATAACATCGGATTTTGAAAATTTTAATTCCGTAGCTGGCTTGACAATCTAAAAGTAGATAACCTGAATTCCCGCTAGTAAAAGAATTTTCAAAAACTTTTTATTAAACAGGATATTTTTGTGAGTCTCTCTCAAGTTGATGGACTTTATTTTGTCTGCAATGTTGATGACTTCAAATTTCTGGCAGATATGATTCAGCACATTTCACTTAATCTAAGAGCAAGGTATGTGTTCTGCACAGCACCTATTAACAGGAAACAGCCGTATGTTTGCACCTCATTGTTAAAGGTAAGTTCTCCCAGCACCCAAATATGCAGCTTTTGTAATAAACTAGATAAATCTAGTATGTATGTAACGTCCATGCTTATGTTATAGAGAATGATAGCTTACTGGTATACTTTTAAAAGGTTCTTATGGAAGCCTAAATAGAAACTAGTTAGTTAATAAAGAATACAAAAAGAGTAGCTGGTGTATACAGTTTTCAAGTGCATCAGCTTATCACTTCTAAACCAAGGCTCCATCTTGTGAATTAAAAAAAAAACTGGATCATTACAAAATCCCATGATGATGATGATCTTTATTTTTATATAGTACCCTCCTTCACTTGGAGCGCTTTACATATAACGCAACTTTTAATTCTCACAACAACCCTGTGAGGTAGGTTAGGCTGAGAAAATATTGTGACTGGCCCAAGGTCACTCAGTGAGTTTCTGGCTGAGGCGAAACTTGAACGTCTGAACCAATAGAGCAGGGATGGGGAAATCTTTTCCCTTCCAGGGGCCACTTTGAAAGCTTGGGCAAGCTCTGAGGGCCACACAGAAGTTGGGGTGAGGGTGTTTAAGGAATGCACGCAAGGAAGGGAGGGCCCAAATCATGGATCTGTGCCATGGAACTGTCCCCTATCCATGTTTGCATGACCCCATCTCTGCTCTCTTCCCTTGAGCTTGGTTTTTCAGTGATTGGAGGTGTGAACTGGATCCAAGGGCCAGATCCAGGAAGTGGGAAGGGGCCACATAAAAACTTGATGAGGGCCCGCAGTTGGCCCCCGGGCCTGAGGTTCCCCACCCCTGCAGTAGAGGTTGGGAGCAAGTAAGACCTGCAATGGTAAATTTTGCACAGAGTCTGCTAACAGTAGCTCAGTTAAAACCAACTATTGGTATTGCTAGTAACGCTAGTCTTAGAGAAGCACTGTGGAGGTGTCTTATTGAAATGAAGATGGTAGGTGCTGCTGGCATAAGTTGCTTGGGCGTTGTGAATGAGGCTGCTTGGTTTTTTTTTTGTTTAGGAAGAGGAACAGAAGGTGAATTAATCTTACTGTTTTGTATAAAGCAAAACATTTTTCAAAACATTCAAAATTAACTTTTTTGTCTATCTGTGAAGCTGGTTGTGTGTCTTATTTGTGGAAACTTCAAAAGTGACTAGTGATTTCATTTACCTTCAATTTTTTTTATCCTTCTTGAGACACGTCTTAAAGGGACCTAATTATCAGAAAATGCTGAGCACCTACTCCCTCAATTCAGTAGGCTGGAGTCCTGAAAAAATATTTTTTCATCTTTGAAATTTTAGGCCATAATGCTTATTGTGACTGAGTTCTCTGGCTTAAAAGCCAAGTTCCAATTTCTTAAGAGTCAGAATAACGTCCTGTATAAAATTTAGTTTTTTGCTGAGAATAGCATCTTCATGACATTAGGAAACAAGTATCCAGCTTCACTTTCTCAATCCAGATTAGTAATTGGAAAAAAGCATTTTTTGTGACTCAGCAGAGTTTTGATCAGGCTGCAGATGCTTCTGAGACAATTGGTAATGGTCAAAGGACTAGTGACCATACTAGGATCAGCCAAGAAGGCTCTGCTGTGGTGTTTTGTGTGGTTTATATAAAATTGTGTTAATGAGGCACAGAAGGGGGAGGAGGTCTGTTCAGTTGAATGCCTGAGTAATGTCATGTCTGATACTTGAAGAAGGTTTTGTGGTCCTAGGTTGGATGCCGCTCCTCTATTAGTATTGGCTTCTGTGAACAAACCCCCAATATTATGTATTATTTATTGATTCATGTTTTTATTCAACCTTTCCCTTAAAGCTCAGGGCAGGTTACAAGTCTGACTACAGATCATTCTGTGTTAAAGGAACATTTTAGTTTCCATTTGCCAAACATCTTGATCTGCCATTTAAAGGCCTGAGATCCGACCCAAGTCCAGTGACGCTTGACTGGTCCGTCAGTCTTGTATCAGGCCCGGTGCAGCCCAAGATGCTGGGGTCAGGCTGTGGGTTTATCCGTGGCACTCGGGTGGGGAGGGTAGAGCCATGTTAGAAAAGGTGGGAATGCCTTAGTTCCTTTTCTAAAGGAACTAAAGCACTGTAGCATCATGGTGCTCTGTAAGGGGGCCTTACAGAGCACCATGATGCTACAGTGCTTTTGGGAGGAGGGGGCACCTGGACACACCAGGTCTAGGCTGCATCATGCTCAGGCCCAGTGCAGGTGGGGTCAGGCTTGGGTCTACGCTGATGGAATGGCTGCCGCCGCTGCTGCTGCTGCTGTTCCTTTATCTGACAGCAGTAAATAATGTAGTAGATACAGGCTGTACCAAAGGGTTTTAGGGGGGGAGGGAGAGAAATTTGGAATCTTTTAACTTAAATAACCTTAAATTATTACAGGATATACAATGTATTCAATTCTTGCTCTGTCTAATTTAGAACGTTTTGACTGTCTACTTTCCAGTTTGCAAGGCAGTTTAGTAGGAATGAGCCTCTGACATTTGGCTGGCTATGCAGGCACATCAACTGGCCGCTTTCCCCACCCAGGAACATCAAGGACCTTGTCCATCTTGAATCTGTTCATGACGTTTTGGACCTCTACCTGTGGCTAAGGTATTGAAGTTAAGGCTGAGGATTTTTCTTTTCCTAAAATATTCTTGGTTTGGGGCAGAAGGAAGCTTGGAACTATCTAGAAGTCATGTGTGTCCCTGATAATAGTTAATGTGGTGCAGAAATTATGAGAGTATTAGGCTACATGTAAATACCACCACATTTTGAAATATGTGGTATGTATCTTAACTGCATGAGTTCTTTCAGTGGCAAGTTTCTAAATAGCTTTTTTTCTCCCCCTCCTCTCAGTTACCGGTTTATGGACATGTTCCCCGATGCCAGCCTTGTAAGGGGTATCCAGAAAGAACTAGATGACATTATACAAACTGGGGTGCAGAACATTACAAGGCTTATACGAGCTTCAGTAGCTTCTGCTGCACCTGGCACTGTAACTGTACCTGATGATTTCCCAGTTAACCACAGGAGATTGACTGCGGAGGATGTTCTAGCAGATAACCCCAGAACTGAGAAGGCTAGAGGGCAGAGAAGAATGAGTGGTTTAAAAGCTGGGGGTTATAAACACGCTGAAGGACAGTTGGATGCACCGAGTCATGTAAAAGGATCTCTAGCTGACAAGCTAGTACGTCAAGGACTCCTTACTCGGGAAACATTGGAACAGCTAGAGAGGGAATGGTTGGCTTGTCACAATAACGATGATTTCACTACTGAACGTACAGCTCAAAATAACCCAAAGGGGGATGCAAAGAAAAAAAAGTGAAATAGAATCCTGTTTAATTTTATTCACAAAATAAAAGCTATTTTTAATAACACTTTCTGGTATTTTTTGACTGCTGGTGGAGCTTTCTGATATTCCTAGTCTCTAGTCTCTTTGCATTTTGTTTTTATGAAGGAAACATCCATTNCTTGGTGGTCATTTATGCATGTTTCAGGGCTGCATAGGGCACCAATACAGCCCTGCAACATGCATAAATAACCACCAAGGGTGGTTAAAGGGTGGTTGGCGTCATGTCTGTTTTCACCCTAAGTGAGATTGTGTGTTTGTGTAGGAAAGGTGAAGCTAAGATAGCTTGAGGATACACAGGTAATTCTTACTACAAAGTTCTGTCATATTTCCTTAATGTACAGCAGGGAATTATTCCACTCCTTCCCTAGGTACATAGTTCAGCAGATAAATGTTTTATAAAGGGTAATATACAACTTTCACAGAACATCAGATTAGAATGGTGAAAGAGAGCTTGTGCCTTTCCACCTAACCTATGTTGGCAATATGTAATAATTGGGTGGAGGGTATTCCTGTTAATGCCCTCTGTGAGGCATTGACAGTATTTCTCTGTTACAGAGAGACCGGAGGAAAGGGATTAATAGTCCTTCCTGCTCCATCATTTGAAGCTTCTGAAGAACAATCACTTTTAGCATTTTTTTATCTCCCTAGATAAAGTAGTTGTCGCACATGGAACTTTGTTCATTCAAAGCCAAATATATTTTACTGTAAAATGTGAACTTGTAGCTCCTCAGATGTGCTGTCTTAAAATGGCTTGTTCAGGGTGAACTAAACAAATGTCTACAATAAACGTGTATTCACCTTGACTTTATTTTTTTACATTCACCTCATGCAACTGAACTTGTTCTGCTGCATTGTGTAACTTATTCCTTACTTAACTTCACTTCAGTAATACTGTAATTATTGGGAGGAAAGTAGTAAAACTTGCAACTACACATCATGAGCATGAAAATCTGTCGGCATCTGAATGTAATGTAGACTAGCATTCATATACACTCTGTATCTCATTAAAACAAGTTTGCCCTGGTAATTTTGAATGGAAAATTGGCTGCTTATAAATGGAAAAGGTTAAACTACTGCAAACTAAGTTCTTAACTTACTTTTTTTTTTTAATAGTACAAATACTTTCTTCCTGGGAGTAGCTTGGATCACCCTTCCCCCAAAACACATTCCTAGGCTTTCTGTAACCTTGATAAATTACTTGGATTATGAGATTATAAATGTAATGACATGCCCTTTGGTGTTTTGGCTGGGAGACAAAGAATTGAATGTTCTTAGAGGCTGATTTATTTATTTATTTATTTATTTATTTATTTATTTATTTAAAAACCCATAAAAGTACCTTTTCACATGAGGTCACATTTCCAGGGTCATGTGAGGCACTGCCGCTGATGCTATACTTGTTTATGGATGGAAGATTTATGTCTTACCTCTGAAAACATCCAGGGTCCGGTGCTGTCTCAGATTCTAAAAACCAAGTTTGCAAGGTGATCAGGATGATAAAACATAAAAAAAAGCCAGGCATAAAAATTATTTGACAGGCCAGAGAGACTTGCATTGGGAAAAGTCTAAGGGCTGTCAAAAAATAATTTGCCTGCTCATAAAATTTGGATTTTTACAGTTCTAAAGTTGATGGAATTTTAACAGGCTTCTGAGTTTCTAAAACTTAGATACAAGCATTTTCCTTTGGTTAGGATGAAGATCTAAATCAAGAGGTTTTCAAACGAGGGGTCCTGGCCCTGAGCCAAGTTTCAGATTCTGTGCATGGGTTTGTGATAAGACTGATTCTCCTTGTATTGCTTCTAAGGTCATAAATATGGTGTTAGGATCTGGTCTACTCCAGCCCCGCTGGGAATGTAACTCCCTGTTGAGATTCATCCTGGAATGTAATGCTGTGTATAGGGCCATCAGCCACATCTGAGCCTGCCTACTAGCCTCTTGTCTTGGAACAATGTTTTGGGCTAGGCAGTGCTGAGTACTCGGTAGGACAGCTTTCAGTCTGTTAGAGAGTTGGAGAGCTGCAGCCTAGCAGGAGTCTGCATGTAGCATGCTGCGGGCAGAAGGCTACAGAGAGAGCCTTCTGGGGAACCCCTGCATGTTGGACCTAGAGGGTTCAGTGAGACCTGGTCAGAGAAGCTGGCAACTGGTCCCAGCCATTCCTCTTAACGTGTACATTTGTAAATAAATGGACTCTTATACCACACAGTAATTCTCCAGTTTCTCTCTCCTGCCAAAGGGACACTGACCCAGCAAGGCTGCCCTGGAACTTCCTAACATTCGGGGAAGTGGGGCGAGCAACAATGCAGGCGTTTGGGGTAGTTTTGTACCCAATGCATATCTGCTGCAATAACTCACAAGTTAGTGGCTCTCCAGCTTGGCCCTTTTAGGGCATTGTCACCTGCTTCCAGGGGCACAACATATCCAAAGGACAGTGAGATATCATTAACGGTTTTTCTTGTGAACAAAAAGGTTCTGGGTACATTTGTACCCCAAACACAATAGAAATTGCTATATGGGGTACATTTGTACCACCGGGTAATATTACTATGGGGATAAATCTGGCCCAATCTGGCCACTCTCATCCACGCCTTCATCACCTTGAGGCTAGACTACTGCAACACGCTTTACGTGGGGCTTCCCTTGTTTCTGGTTCGGAGGCTGCAGCTAGTGCAAGGGGGGCCACAATGGAGAGGGCGTTCTCGGTGGCTGGGCCGCGGTTGTGGAACTCCCTCCTGGAGGAGGCTCGCCTGGCCCCGGCCTGTTGGCCTTTCGACGTATCTGTAAGACTTGGCTGTTCATCCAGGCCTTCGGAGGAGAGGGTGGGGGGTGAGTGGGTTAATTTTTGTGGGGGGTGTTTTAAATTTGTTTTAATTATGATACTATAGATTTTTTTTTAAATGTTTAAAAATTGTTTTATATTATGTTGGAAACTGCCCCGAGACGCCGTAGACATGGGGGGGCCCGCATATAAATATAATGAAATAAATAAATGGACCCCAATCAATTTTCATTTTATGTGACAAAAGCCAGTATGTGTGTCAGTACACACACAAACCATTCCCCCTGCAGACAGACAGGACCTGCCCCCCAGCCATACAGTCTTCTCCATCCCAATCAATTTGCATGTGTTACAACAGAAGCCAAAACCACCCCGAGCAGAGAGACAGTCTTCCACGCTGTCATTCCCTTGGCTGTGTGTGTCTTGTGGAGTATATTTGTACTCCATCTGCCTTTAGGTCATCGTGACAGATTCCTTCCAGTGGTCTAAAGTGGGCTCTCTTGAATTTGCAAATGACTACATTCTGGGGGTGCATTTTTCAAAATTGCCACCAGTTTCCAAATACATTGTTCTCAAAAACGTAGTTAATGTTTGAACCTTTTTGTGTTACTACTTAAAATTACTAGTTTTTAAATTGTCATTGTTGGCTGAATTTGCATCAGAGTACACATGTACCCTATAGGGCAACAAACGTCGCTCCTTTCACGGGAGTTTAGTAGGGCTAAGTACCACAATGGGGTCATGCAAGCAAAAATTTTGGAACCTTCGGTCTAAACTGCATCCATTTACCTGATACTGTAACAGTCGTGCTAAGTACGTATAGCAGAATCCATGACCTGCTGTACCAATACACAATGACAGTAGAATGGGGCCTGCATGGTCGAAAAGCTTGCGCACTTGTGCATCAGTCGTTGGTCCAATAAGAGATCGTCTGAACTACTTTGTCTCCATTTCTTATATTTGGGTCCAATGTGGCAAGTGCGCTCTCTAGCCCCAGGGTGGAGCCACCTCGAGCTGACTTTGGTTGGGAGAGTGCGGGGTATAAATTAAAGATGAAATGAAAAAAAAAATGAAATAACCTCAGGCCCAGGGCCCTAATTTAGCCTATGGCTAGATTTTATTTGGCCCATTTCCAGTTCCTAGATCTGGATACACCTTTTACCAGAAGAACGCTCAAATGCTGCTGCTAAGTGCATTGATTTGCCAGGCTCTGGAGGGAGGCAAGCCCTGGCAATACCGCCCCCCCCATGCAACGCAGCCAGGGAGAGGGGAATCTCTGTCTGCCAAACACCTGGCCAAACGAAAAGGCCTTGCATAGCTTCCAGAAGATGAGCAGGTACGGGGTTAGATGAATCTTCCCCAAGGGAAGGGAGTTCCATAATTGTGGAGGAGCCACTGAGAATACCTCTTTATTTATTTATTTAGTAAATTTCTACCCCGCCCCTCCTGCAATGCAGCTCGGGGCAGCTTCCAACATTAAAACCATAAAATACAATAAAATACAAAATGCTTAAAACCTTAAATATAAATATAACTCAACAGGGCTAGAACAAAAACCAAACACAAATGGGTAGGGGACTAAACACCCCCCTCCCCACCCTCCCTCCCAAAGGCCTGGGCAAACAGCCGGGTCTTACAGTTCCGCCGAAATGTTAAAAGGCTTGGGGCCAGGCGAGCTTCCTCCGGAAGGGAGTTCCACAGCCGCGGTCCCGCCACCGAGAATGCCCTCTCCATCGTGGCCCCCCGTTTAACACGGGGGACCTCCAGGAGGGCACCCCCGGCAGACCGCAGGAGCCGCTCTGGGGCGCGAAGGGCGAGGCGGTCCCTAAGGTATGAGGGGCCAAGACCGTATAGGGCTTTATAGATCATCACTAGGACCTTGAACTTGGCCCGGCACACTATCGGCAGCCAGTGCAGAGCTCGGAGCACCGGTGTAATGTGCTCCCGGCGACCCGTCCCCGTAAGAAGACGAGCCGCCGCATTCTGCACCAGCTGCAGCCTCCGGGCCAAGAACAAGGGAAGCCCCACGTAGAGCGCGTTGCAGTAGTCGAGCCTCGAGGTGACGAAGGCATGGATGAGGGAGGCCAGGTCCGGGCCAGAGACATACGGACGCAGCCTACGTACCAGATAAAGCTGGCGGAAGGCAGCCTTAGCGACTGCCTCCACCTGCCGCTCCAGCCGCAGGTCTGCGTCCAATATGACCCCCAGACTCCGGACCTGCTGAGCTACAGGGGGGCAAACCCCCCCAACCAGGGGGGCCACCACCCCCTTCGCCCTCCCCACCACCATCACCTCCGTCTTATCTGGGTTGAGCTTCAGTCTGCTCCGCCGCATCCAATCCGCCACGGCCTCCAAACATTGGGATAGCACCGAGACAGCAGGGTCTGGGTCAGTAGAAAACGAGAGGTACAGCTGAGTATCATCAGCATACTGGTGACATCGCACCCCGAACCCTCTCACGACCTCCCCCAAGGGCTGCATATAGATGTTAAATAATAATGGAGACAAGATCGATCCCTGCGGAACGCCACACGGTAAGGCGCGGGGGCTCGATGTTTCCTCCCCCAACACCACCCGCTGGCTCCTCCCCGAGAGGAATGAACGGAACCATTCAAGAACAGTCCCGTCCAGACCCCCCCGGTCACGCAGTCGTCTCAACAGCAGCCCATGGTCCACGGTGTCAAAAGCGGCCGAGAGATCGAGCAGGATGAGAAATGTCGAACATCCCGCATCCATCTCCCGGCGGAGGTCGTCCACCAAGGCCACCAACGCCGTCTCGGTGCCATAGCCGGGGCGGAACCCAGATTGAAAAGGGTCAAGGAGCCCGATGTTATCTAGATGACCCTGGAGCTGGAGCGCCACTGCCCGCTCAATAACCTTCCCTAAAAAGGGAAGGTTAGAGACAGGTCGGTAGCTGGCGAGCGCGTCTACGTCCAACGATGGTTTTTTCAGCAGGGGGCGCACCACAGCCTCTTTTAAGCAAGGCGACAACCTCCCCTGCCGAAGGGACGCATTCACCACCCTCGCCAGCACCGTCCCCAACGTCTCCCCGGAAGCTTTTATTAACCAGGACGGGCACGGATCTAGTTGACAACACGTGGCCCTCACAGACCCCAGGACATCCACCACATCGGCCGGCGTCACTTCCTGAAACTCACCCCATAAAGATGGACCAGACGGACCCTCCGCCCCCCCGCGCTCTTCCCCTACTGCTATCAACCCAGCGTCGAAATCGGCCTGAATCCGAGCGATCTTGTCTGCGAAGTAGATGACAAACTCCTCACAGCGGGCCCGGGACAAGTCCCCATCCAGGCGGAGGGAGGCCGGACTAACCAGCCCCCGCACCACCCGAAACAGCTCCGCTGGACGCGACTTCGCAGACGCTATGAGGACGGCGAGGAATTCCTTCCTCGCCGTCCTCACAGCCTCCACATAGGACCGCAAATGGGCCCTATGGAGAAGACGATCGGAGACAGACCGAGTCCGACGCCAGCGTCGCTCTAGCCTCCTGCCCACACGCTTCATACACCGCAGCCCCTCAGTAAACCAAGGGGTCCTGCGGTGACGAGACCGAGGCAGAAGGCGCCTCGGAGCCACCCTGTCAATGGCCTCCTCCAGCAAGATGTTCCAATGCCGGACCAGCTCATCCACAGAGTGACCGTCCACATCCAGGGTAAGCTCCCTCAGGACCTCCTGGAACCGCTGGGGTTCCATCAGCCTCCGAGGGCGGACCATCCTAAGTGGTCCCTTCCCCTTCTGGAGGGGGTGTGCTAGAAGACCGGCCTGAAGGAGATAATGGTCCGTCCACGACAAGGGCACCGCTGTAACCTCCCCCACAACCGGACCCCCCGCCTCAAGGCCAGAACCGAAGATCAGGTCGAGGGTATGTCCCCCCACGTGGGTCGGGCAGATAACTTCCTGGGACAAGTTCATAGTTGCCATGGCGGCCATGACAACTTTGCATGTCCTTGTTGAAATGGGGTGGGCAGATGGTACCTCAGAGGCTGCAATGGGACATGGGGTACAAAGCAGTCTTTCAGATATTTGGGGCCCAGGCCATTTAGGGCTTTATAGGTCAGAACCAACACCAATGGTTCTGGCTCAGGAAAGTGTAATCTCTTGGTTTAAGTCTAACTCAAAGGGGTTAAATGTTGTGTGTGAAAGTGCATGACTCCATGCAGGGCACTGCGTCTCCATGTGTGTGCTATGGGCATCTTTGGGGGTGAGTGGTGGTTGCTGATGGAAGAGAGAGGTAAAATACGGGCATGCTATGAAGACTGGCTACAGCATGGATCCCAGTGACTGCTAATATATAGTAGGGTGCAAGAGGCTACATCCTTGCTATGCTACCGTGCTCAACATCAGCTAGATGTAGCTTGGCTGCTTGGGTGTCCTAAATCTATCTTCCTGCCTGTGTGGGAAGACTTAATTTCTACACCAAATCCCTTACTGTTTTTTGCAGCAAATTCCTTATGAACCTGATATACTGACACCTCCCTGCTCTGTTCTCTGCTTCCCTTATGTTTGACAACCAATTTATCTTCTAATTTGCCAGGCTGCTTACTATACTTAGAGATGTAAAATGAAATTTTGTCTTTGTGTAATAGGTCTTTAATCAGGGAAAACTATAGGGAATTCTTGTATTTTGCTGAGATTAGCACTTCAGCTTAATTCATTGCTTGTTCCCATAGTGACTCCATAGTAACCATTGTAAGCGCTCTGAAGTTTATTCAGGCATTTCTGAAAGTTTTCTTCTGAACTAATCGCATGGCTGCCATTAGATGTAATTAACCTTACTGACCAGCTTGCTTCATGTGCAGTGATCAAAACTGACATGGTGTTAAGCTCACAGCGGCCATATGTTTTAACATGTTCTGTGCAAAGAAATCCCAGAACAAAATTCTCAGATGGCTTGTATCACTAAATGTCGTGTGTGTGTGTGTTTAGTCTATATATGGTGTGCTGCCGTGTTTGTGGAAGATCACCACAATGCTTGTCTAAAACTTTACCATGGCAGTAGAAGCCAGTTCTTGGCCTCAGTCGCATTGTGCCAAGGAGCTGTGCAAACACAGAAAATAAGCTTTAAATGGAAAAAGACAAAATGGAAATTGCATCCCATTTCTTTTCCTGGAAAAGCAGCTATCACTAAGGAAGATACTGTTGCTAAATGCTCTTTTCCTCCTTAGCCATTGCTTAAAGGAGGTTGAGGTTCCCAAGCAGAAATGACAAGTCAACCATGGCCTCAAGTCAATCTTCTAAATAAAGCTTACTGCTGAGGTTAAGTTAAATGGTACTGAACTGGATACCTGAGGGGAGAGAGGAATAAGAAGGAAGGCCAAGTTAAAACTGGCAGAAGATGGTGACAGAGGATGCTGTTACTCCTGGGAAAAAGTACACTCAATGAAGTTGGGTTGCCCAAAGTGCTGGGAGGAGCTAACAACTAATATTTTAAATTTACTGTTCCTGATTTGCAGCCCAGTGTTACTTATGGTTTTACTTTAGGTATGTCTAAAATGAATCTTAGGTAAAACGAGGGTTCCTGATTTTTCTCCTTATTAGCAGGTATATTTATTTTATTCTCTTCCATATGGTTTATATCTATTAACTCTTAACTTGCTCAGATAATTGATACTTTCACTATCTTCTTACTAGAAATTTCCAAAGCACAGTAGGTAGCCAATAGGTGTTTGAGTTTTGGAAGACAGGGATGGATTGTTAATACTAGCGAGCGAGTGATACATCAACAAATAGTATACATTGAAACTAGTGGGTGTAATATACTGGAAATATCAGGGGTAGAACATCGTCAAAACAATTTGAACAAGTCTAACGTAGCTAAATTGGCAGAATCAGTTGGCACCTCTGTAAAAACCAAGGTGGGGGAGCCTCATTTTGTTCACAAACTCAAATGTGCATTTTTACAACACGCGTTTGTGCACAAAGAAATGTTTTGTTCGAGGCCTAGCTCATGCAGTCAGACAGGTAGCAGGGTGGAGTGCTGAAACTTAAGATAACAGGTGTTTGAAAGCTTTACTAGCCTTTTTTAATTTTAATTTTGCTGCAAAAATAGTCTAGGCATTTTAAATAAGATAAGAAGGATCTTGGCCCAGCATGAGGGCGGTGGCCGTTTTGGGAAAGGAATATTCGGGGAAGAGTTTGCTGGCAAAGTAGGTTCCAGCCAGTTAAGGCACCTATCATGGAGTCTGATCCATGCAGGTTGGATTCCTACTACCAGTGCAGAGCTGTTTGGAAAGTTTTTAGGTATTTTTTTTAAGGGCAAGGACTTGTGAGGTTACTATTGCAGTAGGTCTTAGTCGTCACTTGGGAACTTGGTCCTATGGCAATTGAAGTAATAAGTGATTGAAGAAGACCTAGGCTTTCGTTTATGAGAGGTGGGGGAGGGAGGAGCTGGCTTTTTCCTACAAGCTAATGTTTGAGAGGCTCCATATCCTTCCTCCAATAAACCTGTAACCCTTTTCTCTTGCTGGTATCCTTCCCCACCAGCAGCCAGAACTGAGTTGCTGTATCACTTCCCCCTGTGCTCTACCTCCTACTAGAGAGGTGCCCCTGGAATCTGTGCTTTCTACAGGTGACTATCTCAAATATTTAGGGGGCCCCTGCTAGTGCTTTTAGGGGAAACTTAATAATGCCCTTCCTTGCAGCTTGAGCAATATAGCTTTCCCCTTTCTGTCTTGGGAAAATGGCATCTTAGTAAAAGAGATCTCCCTGAAGCCAATTCTGAATGCTGAGAGGACACCAGGGGATGAATCCAGTGTTAGGTTTTGGAGGAAAGCAGCTCTCTCCCAGCTTTGTGCATGAGGCTGTTCTTCCTTCCATCAGAAACCTTGATCAAAGGACTTGCTACTATATTGCTTCCATGGTAAAATTGTCAACACTGCCCAGCCAGGAGGCTACAGCTGCCTTATTACTCCATAGAAGTGGGGACAGGTAGAGTCTGTTATCCATGTATGTGCACCTTTTGCTAGGAATGCTGAATCCTCATTTTGATGATCGTTCTTTAACAATCCCTGCAGCTATCAAAAAGGTAATTGTGTTACCTCCTAGCTGGGTTAATCCCAGAGATTTTTTTTTACTTGAAACAATTTGGAATGTCTTGGAGTTTGGGCACCAAAAATCAGTACTGATATAATTTCAGTATGCATTAACACCGAAGCCTCATATACATAATCTGTAGTGTTCAGCAGACAAGCCAGGGGTTAAAACTGATTGTTGCATAAAGCTTGCCTAAATGGACTGGGGTAATAGAAACAGATATGATCACCTGATTCTTGAACAGCAAATTGCAGAGAAATGACATCATTCTCCTCTTGTCCTCCTCCTCTCACTTCTCTGATGCAGGGATTCACTGAAACCTAACTGATTGGGTTAGTCATCGGAAACAAACTGATAAAGTCCATCTGATTAACAAAATGCACTATCTGGTAACTAAGTTCCTTGAGACCCCCCACAAACAAATTCATGTCTCAGCCTGAAGAAACGAAAACTAAAGCTACCACTATGCACACAACATGCTATGGACTGACGGAAGATTAAACTTAAAAGTTGATGCTGTCGGTGTTGCTGGTCAATCTGACATGACTCAGTTGACACGAATAAACACTGATCGAATAGGCAATCTTTCTCTGACCTACCAAGCCAGTAGTTATAAAAAGATGAAGCCAGGACAATTGAACCATGACTCCTGGTTGGCGAGGGTTTCTCCTCTATTTTTTTTCTTAATTTTCTTAGGCCTAGTCTAGTATAAACTGGAGCTACTGCTGTACATCTGCCAACATGTTCTGCCTCCTTTTTTTCTGCTCTTTTAATTTTGTCTTCATGATAATTATTTAATGGAAACCTAAGACGGTTTGTGTGGTGGGGAAGCAGCAGTGGAATTTTCAGAAATGGAGCAAAAGTAGTAATTGATTTTCAATGGGGCTTGTGTTTCTGAATCAGTCAGACACTTTGGGAAATTCCCATCCTATATAGGCCAAGTTCAGCCAGTGTGTTTCTCAAAGAGAACTGCACCTCATAACAGAGATGCATTTATTTATTTGGATTTCTATCTTGTCTTATCCTGAAAGCCACATGCTCAGGCTACAATAAAATTCCTCTATAGACAAGCGTCTGCTGGCCTTAATAACTACGCTCCATGCGCATTCCTCTGTGGCAGTCAAAGTGGACCTTCAGGGACATCTTACACCTCCTGTGGCCACCTCTGTTGAGGTTAGGCAGGAATGTGTCCTTGCCCCAGCCTTATTTAATTACTATATTAATGAGGTAATCCCTCGTATGGCAGAGGCCCAATTTTTCCCTCCAAAATGTGCTGGACGCCCAGTCGGATGTCTCTGCTATGCGGATGATATTGCCCTCCTCCCACAGACGAGGGTGGGCCTTAATAGACAGATGAAGGCCTTTTTGGACTTCTCTAAAAATTCACTCACCATCAATTTCGATAAATCCAAAGTCCTTGTGTTCTCCCCCAGATGTAAGAGCCTCCCCTGGGTGGTGGAGGGTTTCTCGATGCAGCAGGTACACACTCTTACCGCTACCTGGGCGTGCTATTCCATAGAACTGGAACGTGGCATGAACACATAAATAGGGCATTAAGAGTGGCCCAAGCATCTGCCCAGGCAATTGGTGGAGTGTTTTGCAGGAGGGGTAGATCGGCAGTCCTCCCAGCGCTGCAAGTCCCGAACAGTAAAACTCGGGCTTAGCTCCTTTATGGGGCAGAATTGTGGGTGCCTTTTGCCACAACCAAAATAAATGGGATTCAGTCCAAGTTTCTCCAGAGATTGGGAGGTTTAGCCCAGGGCACTCCACTATCAGCCATGCGCCTTGAATTTGGCAGATCCCATGGCATCAGGCTGCGAACGAGGCTGCTCTGAAATTTTGGAGTAGGATTCATTCAGGACAGGGGTCAGAACTTCTGAGGGAGTTGGCTAAGGACACATATGTCAGCAAATGGACGGAGGCAGTGGAACACCAACTTAGAAGTTTGGGGATATCTCCGGAATATCTTCTGCACAAAGATTTAGACACGTGCAGAGGAGAGATTCTCATTCGGCTAAAGGACATGAACTGGCAGAGTTGGGGGAGGTAAATCTGTGTCCGCATATTAGGGAGTATCGGGAATGGATTCCCAGGAAAGGGCAGATAGCGGATTATCTAGCCATGCCCATCTCTGGTAGGGCCAAGCAGTTGATATGTGGTGCAAGGTTGAATGCCCTGCCATCATGTGTTTATGAGGGCCGGTTAGCAGGTATACCCTTTGTAGATCGCCTTTGCCCTTTTGATTACATGGAGGTGGAGTCGGTAGCCCATATTATCCTACATTGCCATTTATATGATGACATCCGCCTGAAATATTTAGGATCCGTTCTAAAGGCCTTCCCGGGTAGATCAGACCAGGGTATGCTGTCACTAATTTTAAACAGCAGCCATGAGGATATCATAAGAAATATAGCGGCTTTTCTGCTTCATGCTGTCTATTATAGGAAGCTTTTTTGGCCAGTCTTCCTGTACCTTCTCTGTCCAACAAATTGTAAAAGATGATGGGGGATCTGTTAGAATCTTCTGGCTGTATCTAATGTAGGTCTTATAAACTACGCTCCCGCAAGGTCAAATGAGTTAACGGGTATATTGAAATAAACCTAGGATTATATCTACTTATATTTTGGATCTAGTCCATCCCTTAGGGTTGGACTAAGACACATTAGAAATATTTGTCATAAAGTATCTTGTATAGAGCCTGGAAATAGGACCGAAATGTTTATATTGTAACCATTGTGTTTTATCTCTTTTATTATATTTTATTTTATTTTGTTGCAATGGCCTATAGCTAAGCATAATAAATATTTATTATTATTATAATAAAATCTCTCACACACAAATATTTAAAACAAACAAACACAAACCCCTAAAGCCCCCACACAATAAAAGTCAGCTAAAATTTGTCCTACCCTCTAATAATTCCTATACCCAGCCAATAAAAGCCTGCCTAAAAGTCATTTTACACCATTTTCAGAGGATGCACAACCTCTGGCTTTGGCAAACCTCCAGGGAGAAGGGTCTTCCAAAGTCTGGAATTAATCACCAAAAATGCCCCTGGCTTCACTGTCCACACTGGATGCACAGAGGACACAAACAGAATGCGGGCCATGGCCATAGAGATCATGATGGGACATACATTTTCCCCATTGGTGGCAATAGGAAAAACACAGTGAACTTAGGTTCCTGGAGGTAGGGGAGGAGACAGTCCCTAAAGTATGTCAGTTCCTTGATTTTATGATTAAGTTTTATATCCAAATTCTCCAGCTGCCAAAAGGGGGCCAAATTCTTCCCCTTGATTTGATTTCCTAAGGACACAACATTGCCCTAAATTTTCTCTCTCCAAGCAATGGGAAGGAGGAGGAAATGATTTGTGCCTTGAAGTGTCGTTTCTGATTGTCTGACAGAAGTGCGAGTCTGCTAGGGTCATGAGTGGGCAGGAGGACTATTGAGAAGGGGCCAGATACGACAGTGCAGTGTGGGTAACTGATACGGTCTGTCATGCCTGACTGAGAAAATACACTTACAGTTTTGTCTCAAAAGCTGGAATGCTGACCAGATGAAAGCAATGGCCTTAATTCCAAAAGCTTCAAGTAACTGTCTTAACTGAGCTCATGTCGGTGACGCTGATTGCGTTTAGCGCTTGCTCTTTCTAGGGGAAGTGTGTCAAATGCAGGATAAGATGGTGCTGGGTTAGGCAAAGAACATTGCGTAGCAACAGGTTTGTCAAGTGGTACAAAAATTCATAAGTGAGCCACTAACAAATCATTTTTTCTCTCTGCCTTGGCAGCTAGCCAGATGCTTACCATTAGACAATAGTGTGTCCCGTGGTGGGAGGGACTGGGCAGAGCGACACAGGCTGAGGTTTAATCATTGAACTGACCAAACTTGAATGAGTTTAGATCTTGAGTAAGTTTCTCAGGAACCTTTCTCTCTCTCTCTCTTGGAGGAAATGACTTGGACGAAGTGTTTTATGCTGTTAGTTCGTGCATAGGATCTGCCACTTTGGAATTACTTATTCGCAGCAACTGTTGCCACTGAGACACCCACACGCTCCAAGAAAATGTTTGCTGTGCACTTACTAGCTTTTTATTTTGCAAAGCTCAAAGAAGATCAAATCAAAAAGGTAAGCTTCAATTATGTTTGCTGGCAAGACTTATTGGGAAGACAGAGGGACTATCTTTCTGCATGAACAAAGGACGGCTGTGTGGTGCTTGGTAGTATGTTTGTGGCAAAAATGGCAGAGATTGTAGTACAAGTATTAAGTATTTGGGGGCTGTTTCAGATTTAATTCTGCCTTTAGGTTTGGAAACATGGCTACCATGTAAAGAAGCAAAACTCTCTAGGCACCAACAAGTGTGCAAAGAACTTTGTTGTGTAAAGACAAGGATGCTGATGGAGTCACAAATAAAGTGGATTTCTATACACTAGCAGAGAGGAGCATGGTGTGTGGGACCTGAATGCTTGTTAGTTTGGGACCGCAATTAGATTTGCACACTACTATAGAGATTTTCAAAGCTGACTGGGGGAGGGGGTGAGTAAAGCCCAGTAAAATCTGTGGAAAGACTCCAGCTGCCTTCAACGGGCTTTGGGTCAGGCCTGAGGTGATTTGGACATGCAGCTCCCATTGAGCAGGGTGGGAGCTCTGTGTCAATCCGCTAACTGTCTTTTACAATTGCAAAATGTGTTTAATATTTACAACTGTGGAATTTAACCATAACTGAAGATGTCAAAGATGGAACCAATTTTAAAGCACTTAACAGAAGGGCAAGCTAAGTAATACTGCCCTTGGGGAAATAGCAGAAAAATAGTGAACCCTTCACTTTGAAAACGGTATAGGCTGTATTGCTGGGAGGGAGTCCTTGCCATCCCTCTCAAAGCCCTAGTATTGCCCTTGACCTTTACCCCTTGCTATTGCCCCCAACCCTGATTCACTCCTTTTGTTGTAGCCACCTTCTCTCTGGCCAAAGCATTCGTCTCTAAGCCTAAAGAGCAATCGATTGTTCAGATATGTGAAGCAATTCCAGTGCCAAGAAAATGAGTCATCTGGTTGGGTGAGGGAGTGACAGGAGGGGAAGCGTGGTCCCCTGTTGAGCACTAAAACTAGCTGGGATTTTTGCCAGTGACACAGCCCAAGTTGATGCTTTGGCTCCTCAGTCTTTTCCCTTGAACTAAGCAGGATGAGTGAACATCGCAAGTGGATAGTGTGCTACCTCATCATGCAAAAATAAATGCAGCTACATGCAAGTTTACTATGTGACTAAAAATCTCATTTTACCCTTAGTCTGTGTGCCAGACAGGTCACCGTCACCCAGGGCTCTTGAGCATCATCTCTGGGCTTCAGGCTAAGCCAACAATTTTCAGGGCTAGTCAACTATTGGATTTTCTTTCTTTGCATGTACATGTTGGAGGATCAGGGGAGGGTGCTGTGCATTGTTAGCCAGACCCTGCTGTCCAGGGGAAGTAAAAGCAGCAGGAGGAGTTGCTGGTTCCTGCAGTAACAGCTTTTCTCTACCCTATTGCTACTCCAGTCTTGGCCCCATGTCCCACAAAGGGAGAAAGAAGACAAAAAATAGCCAGAAGAATCACAGGAGCCAGCATGATTTCCTGACAGGCCACAGCAGGGGATGCAGTGTTTAGTCCTCAGGGCAGCTGTGGGGAGCAGACCGAGGACACACTGGGCAAGGTTTCTAATGGAAGGAAGAACAGCCTCATGCACAGAGCTTGGAGAGAGCTTCTTCCTCTTTCCTCCAAAACCTAGCACTCTGGATTCGTCCCTTGGTGTCATCTCAGCATTCAGACCGTCTGTCTGTGTAAACACCGAATCCTAGTTTAAATTATTGGAGTTAAGGTTGAACCCGGGTTTATTTAATCTTAATTTTCAAGGATTTATTTAACCCGGGATCAAATAAACCTAGGTGGCTAACGTCCGTGTAAACGGTAAATCTGAATTGAGCATAGAGATTAGTAGAGAGAACAAACATTCTCTCTGCCTAGGAATGTCTCTATGATCATCAGCGCTTTCTGGGGCTCTGGCCAGGAAATCAGCGTTTTGATTTCTCTTCCCCAAAACCTGATCCATAGATTAGCCTTGGGATTTTTCAAAGACTTCTCTAAAGGGGAACAAAAATCATAGCGGACGAAGGCGATGGAATTCAGCAGCAAAGCACCATGGGATTTTTCAGTCATCTGTGTTAGTCTAAACCTGTATTAACCACAAACACTGTGATCCCAGATTAATGATTATTCTGAGTTGTAAATGTCCATGTAAACTTGGGATGGGACACCGGGGAGAATACCGGATTTACTGGTATCGGCATACTGGATTTTTAACATTGGCCTCTTTACCAGGTTTTTTTACATTGCGGCCATTTACTTCAATGGCCGCAATGTAAAAAAAACACAGTAAAGCAGCCAGTGTTAAAAATCTGGTATGCCGATACCGGGGATTATCGGATTAATCCGATACCGAAATTCCCACCCCTAGTGTAAACAGGAACCCAGGATTAAAAATCTGGGATTTTAAGTACGGGTTAGTGTCCGCATAGAAACAGACATAGTCTCTGGGTGTTTTCAGACAAACGCCTCCCCATCCAGTACCCACCGTGCTTATTTGAACACCCCACTGGTAACCAATGGTTATCCAGCTGAATACCGGGTGGGTAGGTAATGTGCTTGTCTGAAAACGCCTTAAATCCCGGTAGCCTCTCTGTGAATAGGCTCTGGGCTGCCCATCTACTTTTGCACCCTGTTCCTCTGACCCATGTAGACTACTACATCTACCTCCAACCACTATCTTATTTATTAGTCTAACCTGATAGTTCTTTTAAGTTTGCATACATTTACATTAACCCATGCATGCAAATGAGCACCATCCAGTTGCTCCTCAGAAGAGGGTTCTCTTTTCTCTGGGAGAGGTGGCAACCCTAGTACAGAGCGTGTATGATTGCAGGCAGGAGGATATGGGACCAAAGATGCTAGCTAAGGGGATGGGTTTTTTTCTGGGATCTTTATTCTGAAGGGCTGTTAAGTAAGTTTTAGGATGAGTGTCTTGACGGTAAAAGGTATCATCTTAACTCAAATGGTTTGACCAAGGACATAAGTGCTAGCAATGAGTTCAGTAACAGAGCAAAGTGTACAGGTAATAGAGGCCCTAGAGATGGGGCCAAGAATAAAGTCAAGTGTTTGCCCAGCTCAGGGCTTTGTAGTAAGTCCAACATCTAAAAACCTTCATTTTTAAATTCATAGTTAAGGTGAACTAAAAATAACAATTGCACTATTGTACCACCTAAAAATATGTTACTATTATAATACATCCTTTTCAACTACATCAGTAGTACTCAATCTCGTATCTTTCATTAACAACTCTGTCTATATCAATGTTTTCTCAACATCCTAACTCTCATTCTTCTTTAAATACCATCAGCATTATAATATCAAGAACAAAACATTCCCAACATTTCACCATTGCTACTGATTAAGAAATCCACTTTCATTTGAACGCTTTAACAAGTTAATGTTTGTGTTGAAACTGTATAGTTGATTTAGAAATCCAGAAATGAAATATAAGTTGATATACTGTAATAAATAATTAACCCTTCCCTCCCCCTCGCCTCTTGCTCTCCTCTGTTGTTGATTCCCCACTTTCTGGAGACACTACACTGCAGCCAGCCTGAGGGAACCTGCCCTGCCCTGCCCTGAGCCTCTAGCTGCTATGGAGAGGGCCCGCCCGAACACACAGACTCAAACGACGAGAGACGGGCAGGGAGAGCAGGCAGGCGGCCTGGCTGCCTGCCATGTTGTTTCAGGCATTTTCAGTTTCCCGCCGCTACGGCCAGTGGCCCCAGCCCAATTCCTGCGAGAGTCCCCTCCCCACACCCGGACCTAACCTCGGTAGCGGCCAGAAGCACTTCTTCCGGAAACTGTCTGAAATTTAATCCATCTGGCTCCGGGCCCCCAGCGAGCCTCCTAGGGTCCTGGGAGCAACTGAGCCCCCCCATCCCCCACACCACACTAGCTACAGCCGCTGGAGTGGGTGGGCAGCAGTGCAGCTGATCCCCCACCTCCCAGTGACCTCAACCACCCCCCCAGAGTGAAAGGGGAGCCAGAGGCGCAGCCCAGTGCAGGCACTGCGCCTGCTTCCTGCTCTGGGACTGGGCAGGAGGAGGTAGCCCCATCCCGCTATGGCTGCTCTTACTTGGCACTGTGGAGCTGGGCTGCGCCTTGCAGTGCAGGTTCCCGAAGCAGCAGGCTGAGCCCTTCAGAGCAGCCTGGCTGCTCTGCCGGCAGCTTCTTCAGTTCTGGACCTGACCTGACCTCCCCCCACATCCAACCTGGCCCCATGCATCCTCCCCACCCCCCTCCAAGATCTGAGCTGTCCCCTGCCTTTTACAGAGGTGTGTGAAGTGCTACAACAGCGAAACCACATTGTATAAATGACATATATACAACATTATATAGGTTGTATATGCAAGCTGTGTGGGAGAGGGGTGAAGCCCTGGAGCTGCAGAGGGGACGGAGGAGCGCATGACACCTGCCTCCTCCCCTTTACAGGTAGAAAGGCCCTGGGGTGACGCCCTGCGCCAGCTGAAGGGCGACACCTAAGGGTGTCGGCCGTTGTCGGGGCCATCAGCAGGACAGTAGCGGATGCAGCCTCTCCGTGTGAAGGGGGTGGAGGCAAGACCCCAGATTGGCAGAGAGAAGTTTGAGGGGGACCTTCAGAGCCCTCCGCCTAGGGGCCAGTGCCACGCTGCACTCTCTGGACTGCCCCCACTTTTGGACTGCTCCTTCTCCCTCCTGCCATGGGGGAGGGGGTGGGGCTTCGATCCAGACTCTTTGGAAGCTGGCTTCGTTGGGCCAGCTTAAAATATTATTGTTGGCAGGGCTGTAAGGCCCATGCATTTGTAGCAGAGCCTCTTGAAGATGTGTTTTGTGGGGTGAAATACATGGGACTGGGATAGGGAGGGGGGAGGTCCCGAGGGCAGCCCCAGGTGTGAGGTGGGTGCAGCGCGAGGGTTGGGGCTCCCTGGTGAGTGCAGGCAGCAGGGAATGGGTTGGGGTGGGGATTGGGGTTTGGGACGGGAGGGGGGTTGGGTTTGTATATTTGCCTTTAAGTGGACTGCTATTGGGTTGATGTTTGATATATGTTTTAGATTACGTATTGTTTAGATTATATATTTTTTATATTATGTACTGTTTATTATGTATTTATATTGTATTTCATTCATGAACGTAAGCTGCTACGAGACACCTGTGGTGTAGTCTACGGGGTACAAAATTACAATGAAATGGAAAAAAAAATTTATACCGCTGATCTGTAACACACATGCATAACTTAATCTAAGTCGAGCAGGCGGGAGGGGGGAGTGGCATGAGTTCCTTCCCCTCCCCCTTGTGCTACCACAGTGCTGGGCGGGCCACCTAGTGGTAAAGGCGCTGTATATTTGGCCTGATTTGTGTTGTATATGCAGGCTGTGTCCTCTCATGTTATCTGCCTCCCATCTCCAGCCTCCTCCCCACTCTGAACCCAACACGAGACCAAGATGTTTTTCAAAGTGCGCATGCACAACTTAAGGATTTCTTCCATTCATCTTAATATGATTGTTTTTTCTATCTAACTTTTTATTTACAAGGCCATAACATCCCAAAATTCACCAGCGATTAACTGATGTTAAACTTTCATTTTCTATTCCATTCACTTTTACTAAAGACCCCGAAATAAGTAATAATCCCTTGCAACAATTTTTAGTCACAAGCCCGGAAGTTTCCCCTGTTAGAGAGAGGCTGAGATTACATGAGAACTGTGTCTCACCTTAACAGAGGGGGTTATCGTGCCCTCTACAATGACAAGAATGTTAACTCTCCCTCCCCTTCCTAGCCCCCAGACCACAGAGTTCCCGCAGAGGCGTAGCTAGGTTGGAATGGGGGCCCTTCTCTCCTCCCAGCAGCAGGCAATGCAGGTGCACCAGGGAGTGTGGGCCCTCCAGGCTTATGGGCCTGCTGGTGCAGCTGTATTGCCTGCTCCTATTATAACTTTGCCCTTGACTTTAGGGCCCCTGCATGGAGAGTCTTCCATATAGCCTTTTGATGTATTCTTGCTGTGTGTCACAGCAGTATCTGGGGAGACAGGCCCATGATCCTTATCTATTGCTTCTGCCCATTGGTTCTAAATGGGATTGTGAATGGATAATTAGCACCCAGAAATGTATCCCATGATTCCTATGGTTGGCTGATTATTACAGACCAGTTTTATTTACTCAACCTTCATTTGAATGAAATTCCCTTCCTATTATGTCACCAGCACAGTTTGTTTGACAAGTGCTTCCCCGTTCTACATGAATATTTCTATGCAGAAATATCCCTGCCCCTCCCCCCCTCCCCCGTTTTGCTGTGCCCATGAACCTTGCAGCTGGATGGTTATGGACCTCAGCTACATCCCTGGAGGTTTTGGGTTCAAATCCCACGTCTTCTCACATTGGATGGCTGTCTCTAGTGCACCCAATAGGAAATGGAAACCTGACCCACTGGGTTAGGGAAAGCCAAAGGGGGTTGGATGTGGTTCTAGTTATTTTACTCTCTGGTATACCATGGACACAAAAACTGGTGTGCCTTAATATATTGACCTGATGAGCTAAATGGTCATTGACTTTTTTTTACTGTCTCTCTAAAACAAAACAGAATTTGAGTTGACAAAGGAAGAATCTGATGATAAAAAAAGTAGGTTTTGTCCCTGGGGCCTGGTTTGCTAGTACTCATGGCCTCTGTTGGAGCTCGGGATTGAGCCATAGGCCTGATGGTAGAGGACAAATCTCTCCACGGATTTTCTTTGAGGTGGAGGAATCTTTCCTAATGTAGCAGGTGTTACTGGCTGGAGTGGAGTGGGGCGGGGGGGGAGGCAGCAGTGGAAGCAAAATGCTGGAGGAGCAGCCAGAGCCTGGATTGTGGAGGAGAACTTCTGTCCAGGTCACAGGTCTAGCTCCACAGATGTGTGAAGCCTCGCTAGGGTAAAGGAGATTGGCTGTGGAAAGGGGAAGAAGAGGAAGAGAGAGCACAAGAGGTGGTAGGGGAAGGGAGACGACAAGCACCAGTGGGCGGTAGAGAGGAAGCGGGAGCCTGTCTGATAGCACGGTGGCTGGGCCCTGTGGAAGAAGGGGCTGGAGCATCAGATGGTCAGTGGAAGGGGCCTCTAGAGTTCAGAACCTCCTCCCTCCCCCACTTGGGATCCTTATACTGCTCTTGGATTAGGCCTTAGTTAAGCAGCATGGTTATGTTGCAGTTTTAGGCTGGGATGGCATTTCATTATTTAACCCCCTACACTTCATTCAGTTGCCTCAAACTCTGACATGGAAAATTGGTTCACTTAGCATAAAAATTAGGAAACAAATTTTGGAGCATGGTGAGAAGAGGAGTGAGGCTTAGCACAAACCAAAACTCACAATTACTGTGGAAGTAGCTTAGATCCTGTTTTGCCTGGTCAAAACAGGAAAGACTGCCTGAGAGACAGGAACCTGTATGAACAAACACACGATTTCGCCTTTGTTTTAGGAGCACACATTATACCTAACTGTGTTAGCACTAAGAACAACAATAATAATTAATAATAATTTTATTTATATAGCACCCCCGTCTTACATGGCACCCTGAGTGCTTCACACAAAGTTAAAAGAACATACAAACAAACAATTTAAAACAGTTATTAAAATTTTTAAATTGAACATCCAGCGGGAATGAGGTCCACACCGAGGGGCCTGCCACAGTAAAAGCTCGATCCCCTGCCAACTTCAGACACAATGGCAGAACTCCCAAACAGCAGGTGGTTCCTGAGCGCAGATACCCATCATTGTGAGGTTCCAGAAATAGGTCTCAAATATAGCCAGGGCCTAAACCATTCAGGGCCCTAAAAACCAGCAGCGCAATCTTAAACTCAATCCATTGCTCCACAGGCAGCCAAAGCAGAGAACATGGGGCGGGCGTAATATGATCACGACTGCCTAAATCAGTAAGCAGCTGCGCTGCCACATTCTGAACAAGCTGCAAGCAACGGCTAAACACTGCTGGTAGTGTGTAGAAGCCACTGGAGCCAGGATAGTTCCCTGTGATATTTAGGGGGTGCAAATGATTAGGTTTCAGGTGAGGACATCAAGAGGGCCTATGCTGACACACACCTGTCAACATTTGAAAATAAGAATGAGGTAGATTTAGTTATTCAGTAGGTACATATTGCTTACCTTGCCTATGTATCCTATAAGTTCCTCATGGAATGGACAATCTCTCTGTATGAACTATGAAAGCCAAAGGCTGGAAGTAAACAAGAAAGCAGATAACTTTTTTATTTTGAAGCTTTACGTCAATGAAAATTTCAGGCTAATGATCTTCTAAAAATCCACAAACTCCCGTGCATGCCTATGTTATAGTGACTTATTCAGCAAATCTAGTTGGATGACATGAGTTTGCTTAGCATAGGCATGAACTCCATAGCGGCTGGGAGGCCTGAGCACCCCCATATACTCAGTGAGCCCCCCTGGAAAAATGTGTTAAGTTTTCAAACGATTACGTTTAAAAACATTTTAGACATCTAAATAAATGTAAATACAGAACATTCTATTTCTGCAGACTAGTAGAGTAATGCAGAGTTTCTATCCAGGTTACCAAATTGTTGGAATCTGAGTAATAAAAAAAAGTCATTACATTTCGATTCCCCACCCACCCCCAATTGCCAAACCTTAGCCTGCGCACTGCTTAGTTAAATAGTTAGCACTGGGATAACCCAGGGTTTAGAGGAGCCCACGGCTACACGTAAATGCAGATTGGAAGAAAGAAGTTTTGCTAAGCTGGCAAGAGCTAAGTAACTAGTAGTCTCCATTCATTCATTCATTCATTCATTCATTCACTCACTCACTCACTCACTAGTGGGTAATTCTCCTGGAAGATATATGTTTGAGTCCATTTCTTAAAGAGATGAGTAGCTGCCATGTGCTGAGGTTCATGAACTGAGGTGAACAACAGCTCTTGTGAAGCTTATCTTCCTAGGCAGATGCTGGTGAGCCTAATGTGTATTTGAAGGAAGGAAATGTTTAGACCAGTTAGCTGATTTCTGGTAAGAGCGGCATAAAGCCACAAAGTCTTGCAGGACCCAGGATGCTATAGCCTTTTGAAAGAACAAGGCTGTTTTGTGTAGCTGTGTTTCTGTAATACAGAATTAATAGTAGTTGTAGCTGCAAGTGTTCTTGTTCAGGGCCCGACACCCCACTGATGTCTGTTGGCATTGTGCCAATGACTTCAATGGGGTAGGAACCGGTCTAATATTGTGTCATATTACTGTAGCTGATAGTAAATAAAATGAGTTTAATTAGGGTTTATGATGCAGGAAGAAAGATTAAGGTTAAATATTAAGAGAGATTTTTGAACCATAAGAATAGGTGGGCAGTGGAACAAGTTACCTAGGCAGACTGGATTCTCCACCTATGGAAGCTTTAACCAGGGTTGGCTTTAGAATTTGCAGGGCCCAGGATGAAACTAAATTGTGGGGCCTCCATGGCCCGCCCTCCATATCCCTATTCCTTAACAATTGGTAACCTGGTATTTGCTTTAAAAAACCGAATGCCATCATTTTTACTATGGGTGGTCCTCTGGATGAAAATGACTGCTGCCATTTATTTTAATTTTGTTTCCCAAAGTTATCAGATTTAAATCTAGATTTGTATTACAGACCTGTATTTAAATCCATTAAAATAAATAAATAAATAAAAATTTGCTGTGCGTCTGCAAAATGGCTGCCAAACTGTTATGTGCATGCATGACTTCCCTGATTCCAGTATAGAATTGGAGGGACAAATGGTGTTTTGAAAGGTCATCTAGTACATCTCCTTGCACTGAGGCAGGGCTAATGACACACAAAGCGTGCTGGGCACATGCGCCCCGACCAGGCCCTGCGGTCCGAGACGGTGCCCCACAGGGAGGCCAGTCCTAGTAGCCCCAGGACAAGTGTTCCTGAGGCTCCAGGGTGGGCTATTTCTGCAGGACCCTCTCCCTGCCTGTGACTCTCAGCTTCCAGGACAGCTGCTTCCTGAAGGGCCCTGGAATCCTCTCCTTACTTTCAGTAAATCACTAATTCCTGAACGGGGTATGAGAGAGAGAAAGAGAGAGAACACTTGTGGGGGTGAGAGGGAGCGTGTAATGTGCACGTGTAAAAACTACGGATGGGAATTTAGATTCGGATTAAATCTGCAACTGCATGGAACAGGCTGTTACTGATTCATCTGAACCGAAACAGCATGACAACAAGCCTGTTTTGGTTTCGTTCTGAAATAAAAATGTATTTACAGATTACTGCATATTTACAAAATGGCCACCAGACTGTTCTGCGCATGTGTGGTGGCCATTTGATGCATTTGAGACTGGTTGCCCTTTTCCAAAAGGGTGCGCATGTGCAGAATGGTCCGGTGACCATTTTGACCATGCACAGGAATTGTTTTTTAAAATTATTATTTATTTTTAATTTACTGCACATACGCACATACGTACTCTTTTCCTAAATGATGGTGATAGTGTCACCACCATTTTGGAAAAGGGCAGCCAGTCTGCACATGCACAGTGATCATTTTGCACATGCAAAAAAAATCTGCACTAAACCAGAACAGGGTGACAACAAGCCTGTTTTGGTTTGGTTCAGAAATAATAATAATAATAATTAAAAAAGACAGCACATGCACAAAAGACTGTTGCCATTTTGGAAAAAGTCATGCATTATTATTATTATTATTGTTATTATAGCACCAGCCATGTGCCTGGCGCTGTACAGAACATAGAAATAGACGCGGTCCCTGCCAGTGGCTTACAATCTAAAAGACAAGGAGGGGGAGACAGGGAGAGGGGACAGTGGGAGAGACAGGGGAGAAGCAGGGGCAGCTGGCGGGTTTTTAGTTTGGAGGGGCAGCCTAGGGGTGGGATGCAGGGTGTGGGTGGGTGCGGGGTG
>QEPC01010396.1:2080427-2099576 GCA_003113815.1 Sphenodon punctatus
GAGCAGCAAGGGAAGAGGGCGGAGGAGGGCAGGGGGGTTTAAGAAGGGAGTCGAAAGTAGAGAAGAGGCGGCGAGGGCCGCGAGAGAAAGATTCGATCCTGGAGGCATAATAGCATTGACTAGCTAGGGAGATATCCGAGGAGAGGGAGAATTTGTAGTGGAGGAAGTCAGGGAGGGAGCGGGATTTGTGCCAGAGGCGTTCGGCAGCCCGGGTGCAGGAGCGGAGGTAGCGGATGTTAGGGGTGAGCCAGGGGCGGGGATGGCAGTCAGGGGAGGAGGAGGAGAAAACGGAGGAGAGGTGGGGGGATAGAGAGGAGGCAAACTCCATGGGGGTAATGGCCTGCATATTACAGACAGGGCGTGGAGAGGGAGAGGAGGAGGGGGGTTCGTGGGAGAGGCTGAAGGAGGCGAGGAAGTGATCAGAATTATGGCAAGGATCAAAGGAGAGGTCAGCAAGAGAGCAATTTCGTGAGACGATGAGGTCGAGGGAGTGGCCATCGGTATGGGTGGGGGAATCGGTCAAGAGTCAGAGATCAAAGGAGGAGGTCAGGGAGAGAAAGTGGGAGATGAATGTTGTCATGTTCGTGTGTCGACATGAATGTTGAAATAACCAAGAATGAGAGTGGGGGTGTAATCAGAGAGGAAGAAGGCACCTAACAGTCTGGCAGCCATTTTGCGCATACACAGTAATTTTATTTATTTTATTTATTTATTATTTTTAATGGATTTAAATACAGATCTGTAATGCCTTGGCATGTAAAAATCATTTGGCATGTAGGGGGTATCTGTTATCTTCCAAGCATGTTATATGCCAGGTGTGGACAAAGTTCCTAACCCTAAAAGTCATGTACCAAAATCTTCATATGACTGAGAGCTACAAGACTCACATGCATGCGCACGGGCACACTAACCTCTGCTGCTTTGTGATTGGCTGATGGAGCTTCTGTTCTGTAGTCCTGACTGCTGAGATTCTGAGCAGCAGCCGTGATTCAGCTGCTGCAACTCAGGTGCAATGAACGAAGGCACAAGACCAGCCCTGGACAAGAGCCATATTTGACATGAACTTGTCGCTCCCTATGTCCCCTCTCCTTGTCTCCCCCTCCATGTCTATTAGATTGTAAGCCGTAGGCAGGGACTACGTCTATCTTATTGTTCTCTAAAGCGCCAGGTACACAGCTGGTGCTATACAAATGCTTATACTAATAATAATTAATAATAATGAACTACCCAAGAGCTGCATGCAGCTCCCAAGACACTTTGCCCACCCTGATATATGAATTTACCATCTCACCAGCTCCACAAGTGAAGCATCTTTAATCTCCACTTTGCTACTGGAAGCCAGTGCCCAAGGTCATACAGCAAATTAGTGGCAGAACTGGGACTAGAATTTAGGGGGTTTGTGCTGTTTGTGCTTGTGGACTTAAAAAATAAATCCCCCCCCCCCCTTCTTTTTGTGACTGCATAGATAGCATTTTATTTAAAACTGGGGAGGGTGTGTGGTGGTATGTGTGTGTGGAAGCCAGTATGTTACAGTACACACAGAAAGGGAGAAAGAAGGAAGACCCCACTCTGTGATTCTTAGTAAGTAATTGCTATGTTTCAGGTTGACAGGTACCTCTATCAAATGCGTCTCTCGGATGATGTGTTGCTTGACGTGATGACTCGCTTACAGGCCGAGATGGCAAAAGGCCTGGGAAGAGACACAAACCCAACAGCGGCAGTAAAAATGCTGCCAACATTTGTAAGGTCAATTCCTGATGGCTCAGGTGAGCAGCACTATTACATCATTACTATTCTTCAGTTCGAGGCATGATTGGGTTACAATGAGTTACACCCAGGCAGCTAAGGTCGGACTCGGGAACAACTAGGCCTGGCTCTGGCCCTTTTTAAACGGGCTGCGGCTGTGGGGGGAAATGTGTGCGTGTGCACGGCAGTGTAGGCGGTGTGGGGGACGGTGTACACAGGCACCTCCCAACCCCCCCCGCATCCCCACTCATGGAGCAATCACCATTTTGGCCAATTACTCTGAGAGTGGGCGATGGGTGGAAGTGGGTGGGCATGCGTGTTTCGCGGGAGCACACATGCTCGCCCACCCACCCGCCATGGCAGTCACATGGGAGGCACCCACTAATGTTCATGAAGCGGCATCCCAAAACCACCCATTCCGACCCCAACCTGCCAAAAAATCTCCCACCTAATCCTTATCCCCACCCACCAAATTATTTTATAAACAAAAGTCTTGCACCGCTTCTGGAAGACACTCAGACTCATACAAACATCCGGGGAACGGGACAGCAACCAAGAATGGCCGCCTGCGAGCCCTTCTCCTATGAACAAGACTAACAGAGGATTCACACAGGGAGGTGCCCCCAGCCAATCACAGGGGCCGTAATGGGGTATGGAAGAACAGACCATCTTTCACATATGTGGAGCCCAGACTGTTTGGGGATTGAAAGGTCAAAACCAGCACCTTGAATTGTGCTTGGAAAGCTATAGGCAGCCAGTGCAGACTTCAGAGCACTGGTGTAATGTGCCCCCGGCAACTCATCCCCAAAAGGAGGCGAGCTGCTGCATTCTGCACCAGCTGCAGCTTCCAAACAGTCATCAAGGCCAGCCCTATGTAGAGCACCCACATTGCAATAATCCAGCCTCAAGATGATGAAAGCATGGATGATGGTGGGCAGATATGAGTCAGAAAGAAAAGGCTGCAGCCTCCTATCCAGATGGAAATGGTGAAAAGTGTTTCTGGCCACCACTGCAACCAAAAGCACTCCAAAATAGCAAACCTGATTGACCAGAGGGGGCCGGACTCCATCAGTAACAGGAGTCCCAATCCCCTCCAGGTCACAAGGCTGACCAACAGTCATTACCTCAGTCTTGTCTGGATTAATTTTCAATTGGATCAACCTCATCCAGTCCCTGACAGCAGCCAGGCATTGGGTAAGCATTGAGACTGCAGGGTCTGGGTCAGATGAAAGTGAGAGATAGAGCTGAGTGTCGTCAGTACTTCACCCCAAACCTCTGGATGACCTCGCCCAGTGGTCTCCTATATACGTTGAACAAGAGGAGAGGTAGAATAGAAAAGGGAAGTCATGCCTCACTAATCACTTGGAATCTTTTGAGGATACCAACAAGCATGTTGATGAGGATGATCTGGTCATTATAGTGTATCTGGATTTTCAGAAAATGTTTGATAAGGTCCCTCTCAAGAGATTCTTGGGATAGAATTTTGGCGAGCACATAACACCAGTGCTCCGCTCTCTGCACTGGCTGCCAATAGTCTTCCGGGCCCAAATCAAGGTGTTGGTGTTGACCTTTAAAGCCCTAAATGGCTTGGGCCCCACCTACCTGCAGGACCGCCTCACCTGCCGGATCCTGAATCGACCTCTGCGGTCAGTCGGGCGCGCCCTCCTTGAGGTCCCCTGGGTTTCCTGGGTGTCGAGCATGAGGAGGGCATTCTCTGTGGCCGCACCGTGGCTGTGGAACTCCCTCCTGTTGGAGGTCCGCCTGGCCGCTGACCTCCCCTCTCTCCGTAGACTGGCTGTTCTACTGGGCCTTTACCGATGGAAATGGGATGGTGAGTTGGGCTAGGGAGGGGTTTTGGTTCTGGGTTATTTTAACTTTGGGGTTATTAGTGTGTTTAATGTATTTTATTTTATTGTGTATTTTTAAATGTTGTTAGCCGCCCTGAGATGCTTATAGCAGGAGGGGGTGGCATATAAACTTAATAAATAAATAATAATAATAATAATAGGAGGCTGTGTCCTGCCATGAATCAATAACTCATTCAAAGATAGGAAACACAGGATAGGACTAAAGGGCCAGTTTTCCCAATGGAGAGAAGAAAATAGTGGTCAAAAAGACAAACCGAATGGTAGGAATAATTCAGAAAGGGGTAAAGAATAAAACCAAAAATATCAGCTATATAAATCTATGGTGCGACCACACCTTGACTATTGTGTGCAGTTCTGGTCGTCCCGTCTCAAAAAAGATTTAGTAGAACTGGAAAAGGTACAGAGAAGGGCAACAAAAATGATTGAGGGTATGGAACGGCTTCCATACAAAGAGAGACTTGATAGGTTGGGGCTCCTCAGCTTGCAGAAGAGACGACTGAGAAGGGATATGATAGAAGTTTATAAAATCATGAGTGGCGTGGAACAAGTAAATATATTTATTGATATATTTTTTTATTTACATAAAAAATTGATATCCCACCCCTTCCTGCCTTGGCAGCTCAGGGCGGCGAACAACATAAAAATATATAATATATATAATACAAAATAGGAAAAATATATAAAAACATAAACGTATAAAAAGATAAACCAAAATAGGACATTTTATTTACCCTTCCAAATAGTACTGGAAGTGTAGGACGCTCCATTAAACTAACTAGCAGCAGATTTTAAAAAATAAAAGAAAATATTTTCATGAAATGCACAATTAACTTGTGGAGTTTGTTGCCAGAGCATGTGGTCAAGGCCAGTAGCATAGGTGGGCTTAACAAAGGATAGGACACGTTCTTAGAGGATAGGTTCATGAATAGCTACTAACCAAGGAGGTTGGGCGCTGTAACCTCTGACTCTTGGGAGCTGGGAGTGAACAGCATGGACTGTTGGATATTTCTCCAAAATGACCAAGAGTGGACATTGTCAGAGACAGGATGCTGGGCTTGATGGACCATTGGTCTGATCCAGGATGGTGCTACTTATGTTCTTGTGTATACACATAACAGCTCGTGGGTAGTCAGCAGCTACTCAGTGGCTACCCGTGAGATACTGGAAGGAGAGGGGGCTTACTGGTCCAGGAGAGTAGTGAGCAGCAGTGGGTCGAGGAGCTGTCGCTGTTCCTGCCACTGCTTGCTGTTCTCTAGGACCTGCCCCCTAGTGGCAGCAGGAGAAGCAATGGGCCCTGGGAACAGCAAGCAGCAGTGACAGGCACAACACCGGCTCCCTGGCCTTGCCACTGCTTCTGCTGTTGGGGAGGCAAGTCCTGGGGAGCTGCTGGTGCTCTCCACATCCCAGAATACAGTGGCCCAGGGGAGGGGGTAGAGGACAGCAGTGTGGCTGCTCTCTGCTGCCCTGTGTCCTCCCTGCTTGTCCCTTTTCACACATCAGAACAGCTACATGCTGGTGCGTCCTGCCCTGCATTGTTAGCCTAGATGTCCATTCAGGCCTCCCATTCAGGACAAGTAAGTAGCCAACACGTCACTGCAGAGTTAGAGTTTAAAATACATGTCATGTTGGGTGAGTGTTTCCAGCATGACTGACTCACTCCCTAGCATAACGTGTGTAGGAACCTGAAGATGTTAAGTCGAACTCCAACAAATGTTGGACCTGAGATTATTGTCTCTGACAATGATATAATATGAGGGCACACTCTAAAGTTCAGCAATAAAAATACAATTTAAATACATAATTTCTGGGAAGCCAAAAAGATGCCATATAATTTAAGTAGTAAATTAGGCTCCAGTTCTAGTTGCTAGGCGTAAAGTCCCATTGAATTTAATGGATCTCTGCATGGACCCAGCATCAGACCAAAGTGTTAGTTGTGCAACAAAGTACCTTGCTAAAGTGACCAGTGATTCCTTATTTACAGTGAAAGGCATCATTGCCCACTGCCCACTTTCACTCTGGCATCAGACTAACCCCCTGCTTTAAAAACCTGCAATTCACTAAAATATTAATATTTTGTCTTTCACATGGGACACAAATTTTAAATTTCCAAGTGCCCCCTCCCCTAATTTATAAGAATTTTCAGCCAATTCCTAAAGGGGCTCGTGCCAGTGTCGTCCTAATCTTCAAGTCAGAGTTCACCATGGAAAAATTAACTTTGAGTCTCAGCTGCCAGTTGTTTTTGAATGGTCAAGCCCCTGAGCAATGGCTAGGTAAATGTCTCTTTAGAGCTACATGTATCTTCTACATCTTACCCCTCCCCACAAAAGAAAATGTAAATAATGGGGTAAGTGCTCTTATCCTTTGGCCTCCAAAGGTCTATGCTTTAAATTGTCAACAGGCCTGCCCTGAAGTTCCAAAGCGGGCACAGAAGACATTTGACTTCAACAATTGTCTGAATGCATAAAATCTGGCTGTTGTCAAACTGCACTTGCCCCAAGAGACCAAGGCTATGCAGCACCACTGGTCTCTTGGTGCATACAGACTTTGTGTGGTATTGGGCCACTTCCTGATAACCCTTGTCATTTTAACTGATTATGAATAGAGAGATGATTTTTCTGTTTTTCACAGCTTCTCCATTGACTCTTGGGAAAGGCCAGGTTTTCACACAGTTGAGTTCAGTATCTGGAATTTGACTGGATTTCCTAGGTTGCACTTAGGGTTTCCTTTTCAGAATATTTCCATCCTGAGTTTTCATTACTTGAGATAACTCATTTAATCGGTTGTCATTCATTTTATCACTTGGTTATTAGCTGACTAATGTCACAGCTTACTGAGTAATACCATTTATCTCCTTCATTACATCAGCCTACTGAATTACTTCACTAGTTCGTGCTTGCTGTTCAAGGCTAAATTCAATAAAATCTCAGTTTGGCATTTGTACTATGGAACCTGGGTGATACGAAGTGAGACTCGCTCTCCAAACTTCCTTTTCTGAGGGAGAGGAGATAAGTAGGGTTTTTGCAGCAGCACAGAAGACAAACAAAACCCCTCTTATTCTATCGGTGAGGTCACATTTAAAGCAGTTTGTTGAACTGAACAAGAAACAAAATCTCTCTCAATTTCCCCCTGGTGAATAATTTAGCCATCTCTATGCATAGGGTTGCCCAGAATGCCTGTAGGTTTGATTCTGAAATGCCCATTTTGGCCTATGGGAGTCTCAGGGTCAAACCACAAGAAGTGGCAACCCCACATACATACTGTCCAGCTTTGACTACAATCTCAATGAGCTATAGCAGCAAGACACAATCTTCATTCATTCAGGTGCACAAGGGCCCTGCATGTGTATTAGTTGCCTTGCTAAGTACCTTGCTAAACTTAAACTTAAGTGGGCAGTGATTCCTTATTCACAGTGAAAGGCATCATTGCCCACTGCCCACTTTCGCTCTGGCCCAGCATAGCCCCTATTGTCAGTCGCCGCCGCCGCTGCCCGGTGCGGCGGCCCCCCCCAGGTCACAAGAAACCCCTTACCGGGTCTGGTAGCGTCCCGCCGCCTCCAGCCCAGGCGCCCCCAGCCAAAGGCGCCCGGGGCGAAAGCGGCAGGGAAAAAGCCTCTGGAGGGGCGGAAGCCGCTGAAGAGCCCCGCCCCCCGTTGCGGTGCTCCGCGTGCCTCCAGGCACGCACGGGGGGGCGGAGCCAACAGTACAAAGGCCGGCACTGCAAGGGTAGCAGTGCCGGTAAACAGAGCGACAGCCCCTGGAGAGACTGGCCCCCCTTGAAGCTAAGTGTGAAATTGACTATTGTGGTTGCAATATTGCCGTGTGTGTGTCCCCTATCCTTGTGCCCTTTTTGTGATAGCAAGTAGAGTGTGTGTTTCTCCCCTCCTGAGTTGTTTGGTGTTTATGTGTAGTCCTCTGCCCCTTACCCCAGATTAATTGAGAGAGGTGAGTGAGAGCCTGCGGGCTCGCGCGGTTGGGCCTTTTCCTCTCCCCTGGGATCATCCCTTCCCTGCCTCTTGAGAGTGTGTATTCCCCGTGAACCTTAACTGTGGACCTTGGGACCCCTTCCCCTGTGGACCTGCCACTTCCCTCACTAGCCCTCCTTGCCTATTCCCTGATGAGTGCAAGTGGTGAAGCTGACCCCCCTTCCTTATTCCCCAGCTCTGTGCCCTATGATGATAGGGGTCAAGATTCAGAGTGCGTGAGCACACGAACTGACCCAAACACTATCTTGACGGGCCTCCTTTCCTCGCATTACGCTAACAGAGCTCTCCCGTGTGCGAACGGTGTGAGTGGGTGGTGCTTCCCCCCTTCCTACCCCCTCCCACCTGACACCTATGCATGGATTGGACAGCACTTAAGCATGGCCTGGCTGCTTGTAAATATGTCCCAAGTAAAGCCATGCATTTTGTGCTCTCCTGTTACAGGCAGCAGCCCCTGACCATGGTCATGCTGCACAGTGTCGCCTCTCACTGGGAATAGGAATTTGGAACTCACTTATGGTTAGTGCAGCATTTCAATGCACAGTCTTCTTGCGCACGTGGATGAGTGAGGAAGGATTGTGGATGAGTGAGGAAGGATTGTGCCTGCTGTTAACACACTTTAAACCAGGGGTGGGGAACCTTTTCTTTCCTGGGGGCCACTTTGAAAGCTTGCACAAGCTCTGAGGGCCACACAGAAGTTGGGTTGTGGGTGTTTAAGGGATTCACTCAAGGAAAGGAGGGTCCAACTCATGGATCTGTGCCATGGAACTGTCCCCTCTCCTTGTTTGCATGACCTCATCTCTGCTCCCTTCCCTTGAGCTCAGTTTTTAAGTGATTGGAAGTAAGAACTGGATCCAAGGGCCAGATCCAGGAAGTGGAATGGGGGCCACATAAAAAGTTGCCATGGGCCACTTTTGGCCCCCAGGCCTGAAGTTCCCCACCCCTGCTTTAAAATATATGTTACTTCCACTACAGGGTCTGTAGTAAAGCACTAAGAAATTCACAACTCTGCTTCTAACTCTTTGGAAAAAATCTACCCTTGAGGGGTTAATAATGGAGATTTGCTGTCCCAGACTTTCTGCATGGCAGGTTGTACTTCAGGATGCTATATATGAGCTGACCCAACTTTTATTACTTGTATTGTAGAAAAAGGCGATTTTCTTGCACTTGATCTTGGTGGCTCCAAGTTTAGAGTCTTAAGGGTGAAAGTGTCTGAGAATGGGAAGCAGAATGTTCAAATGGAGAGTCAGTTCTACCCAACTCCCAAAGAGATCATCCATGGAAGCGGGACAGAGGTGAGTAGCACGCATTCTACTCTTATCTCCTTTTTTGATTGAGTTACTAGTTTAATAGATCACGGAAATGCAGTGGATGTAATAGATCTTGATTTCAGCAAAGTTGCCTGTGATATCCTTGTTGACAAGCTGGCAAAATGTGGGCTAGATGATAATACCATTAGGTGGATTTACAGCTGGTTAAAGAACCGTACGCAAAAAGTGCTCATCAATGGCTCTTCAGCAATCTGGAGGGGTGTCGAGCGGGGTGCACCAGGGCTCTGTCCTGGGCCTGGTACTGTTCAACATCTTTATTAATGACTTGGATGAGGGAGTAGAGGGAAGGCTCATTAAATTTGCAGATGACACAAAACTGGGAGGTATAGCTAATACCTTAGAAGACAGAAATCAAATTAAAAATGATCTGGATAAGTTGGAAAACTGGGCTGAAACTGACAAAATGAAGTTCAACAGGGATAAATGTAAAGTTTTGCATTTAGGTAAGAAAAAGCAAATGTACAAATACAGGATGGGGGATACCTGGCTTGGCAGCAGTACACGTGAAAAAGATTTGGGGATTGTAGCTGATCACAAACTGAACATGAGTCACCACCAGTGTGATTCAGCCACAAAAAAGGCTAATGCAGTTTTAGGCTGCATTAACAAAAGCATCATTTCTGAGTCATGAGAAGTAATAGTTCCACTCTATTCTGCACTGGTCAGACCTCATCTGAAGTACTGTGACCAGTTCTGGGCATCACACTTTAAGAAGGACATTGACAAATTGGATTCAGAGGAGGGCGACAAAGCTGGTCAGGGGTCTAGAAACCAAGTCCTATGAGGAAAGGTTGAAGGAGCTGGGTATGTTTAGTCTAGAGAAGAGAAGACTAAGGGGAGACATGATAGTGGACATGATTCTACTACCTGAACGGCTGTGTCAGAGAGGTTGGAAAAGACTTGTTCCCTCTTGCCCCTGAAGGTAAGACTAGAAATAATGGGCTCAAATGACAAGAAAGCAGATTTCGGTTAAACACTAGGAAGAACTTCTAACAGTAAGAGCTGTTTGACAGTGGAACAAATTGCCAAGGGAGGTGGTGGGCTCTTCTTTGCTGAAGGGTTTCAAACAGAGGCTGGATGGCCATCTGTCGGGGGTGCAGTAGCTGTGGATTTCCTGCATTGTGCAGGGGTTGGACTAGATGACCTCTGAGGTTCCTTCCAACTCTATGATTCATTCCTCTGGGCACAAATTTTGTTTGTGAATATAATTGACATTGAACCAGGCTAACCTTTTTTTTCCTTTGGCTGCAGATGTTTGAGTATGTAGCTGACTGTCTGGCAGATTTCATGGAGACCAAGAACATAAAGCATAAGAAATTACCGCTTGGGTTTACGTTCTCTTTTCCATGCAGACAGAATAAACTAGAAGAGGTAAGATCAAAAAGATCCTCTTCCTGGTAGCCACCCTCTGGGCAAGAGCAGAGTTGTTACTGGACAGTACACGGCTGACGTATGCAGGCATGGTTGGGAGGCCTGGTACCAGTAGAGCTGGTCTTCTGCAGGGGTGACATGGGCCTACACCTCTGACCCTGCTTTTTCAGAGGCCCCATGCTCCAGAAACTGCTAGCAGTGGCTGCTCTGGAGGCTCTAGTCTTGGGGCAGATGCTTCCTGCAGGGCCCATCACGTCTGTCTGGTAACTCTGACACTTACCCTGGCACTGCCTATCCTGTGGTTGGCCCTGGATGTCACATTTGGATGGAGAGGTTTCGCTGGTTACAAATACATTATTGCCTATTTTTGGTCATTTCTCTATCTAGGGGTGGGACACCGGGGAGAATATCGGATACCGGATTTACCGGTATTGGATCTCCCCAGTATCGGATTTACCGGTATTGGCATACCAGTTATTTAACATTGGCTGGTTTACTGTTTTTTTTACATTGCGGCCATTTATTTCAATAGCCGCGATGTAAAAAAAATGGTAAAGCGGCCAATGTTAAAAAACTGGTATGCTGATACCGGTGATTATCGGATTAATCCGATATACCCAATTATCGGGTATATCGGATTAATCCGATATCGATATTCCCACCCCTACTAAATACTGCAGCATTGCACTGAGCCTTTGGGATAGGGTAGGATAAAAATGTAAATAAATATAGTCCGAGACACTGCAATCTCCCACCGGTTTCTCTATTGGCCTTGATCCTCAAATGTTTGAGCATGTATTTAACTTTAAGCACAAGGGTAGTCCTAGAATCATAGAATGTCAGAGTTGGAAGGGTCAGCTAGTTCAGTCCCCTGCTTAGATGCAGGATGACTATAGCTACAACATCTGCAAAAGATGGCTGTCAGTCTCTTTTTGAAAACTTTCAGTGATGGAGAGCCTACAACCTCTCTAGGCAACTTGTTCCATTGTCGAACAGGTCTTACTATTAGCAAACGTTTCCTGATATCTAACTGAAACCTACCTTCCTATGAAGGTTCGTACCTTCCTACAAAATCTATGAATCGTAGAGTTGGAATGTACCTCAGCGGTCGTCTAGTCTGTAATGAACCAATTTACCCTTGTCCTCTTTAGTAATGAAGAACAGTTCCTTGTCATCTTTTTTTGTGTCCTATCATGGGTGGGAATGAGATAGAGGGGACAGAGCTTGGAAGGATGAGGATGGTCCCTTCTTTTAGGGGGAGGGCGGGGGACACAGACTTTGGTGGAGACTTCTTGTAGTGAAGTGGAATGCTTACCCAGGTCCTCATGAGTCCAAATTGACTTTCCTGACTGTCCATTTACACCTCACCCCCCCTCCCAATCCAGCGTAAAGCGCCAGGTACACAGCTGGCGCTATACAAATGCTTATAATAATAATTATTATGAATAATTAATAAAGAAGCAGACAGAGAGAAGTGGCACAAGGACATGGTGAGGAATACACCCAAAGACTCTTAGGTCATTTTCAAATGGACTGCAGGTCTGTGGGGGATACGTGGAGGTGGCGGTGGGTGTGTGGTGTGGTGGGCGGCCTATCCCATGGACGCCCACCCACCTCCACCCATCTCCACACACAGAGCATCCGCCACTGGCACCTGTTGCTCCATGCGTGGGCGATGGATGGAGGTGTTATCCAATCACACACCAGGTTCCTGACAAACAGTTCTTTAACTAGGGGACAATATGCATACTGCTTGCTGATGTGAAACTCCACTCGCTCTGCTCAGATCCTCTCAGACTCTCATTGATAGATGGAAGCCAACTGTAGAACACATTCTGCTCTCTACTGCCTCTGGATAAGTTATTTAGTGCTAAAGCTTATTTAAAAATCTTAACATTTTATCGTTATTAACTCAGTTTGAATGTTTTTATAGGGTGTGCTGCTTTCTTGGACTAAACACTTCAAAGTCCGAGGAGTTCAGGAGATGGACGTTGTGAGCTGTCTCCGTAATGCTCTCAGGAAGCATAAGGCAAGTTTTAGAGTGAGGCTGTCTTAATAAGAACTAGAATCAATCTAAGGTTAATTTATAATAATCCTGGATTGGGTTGGTGAAGAATAGTTGACAAATCTTGATACATCCTAAAAGAGATATCAGGTGCAAGGGTTTGATTCTGCTTCACTTTCAATAAAAAGTACTAACATTGCAACTTAGGGCATTTTTACACAAGACACTACCACACAGGTCCACCCAGTGGGGGTGGGTGGGAGTGTGCTCCTGTGACCTATGAATCCCCACCCATCTCCCCACATGGAGCAACCAGGAAAATCCTGGGTTGCACCGTGTGGGGGCATGGGTGGCTGGCAGGTGGATGGGTTTGCACACTGAGTGCACATCCATTCGCCACTGTCTAAACCCTCCCCCACCCAAAGGAAGTATGTGTGTACTTCCTTAAGTGCACATGAACTGCCCTGCGTCTGCCCCCCCCCCTCCGGCCCATTTAAAAACTGCCATAATTATGATGAAATGCAATTAAATCTTATCTCTTGTAGATGTGCTCAAAAGTAGTGCATGGGACCTTCTCTGATAAAGCTCATTTTCTTTTTATTATTTCTACCTGCTACGTTAGTGGTTCCCAAACTTTTTTTTTGCCTATGTGACCCCATTTTGAGATTTAAATATAATCCCATGACCCTAGGAGGCAAGGAAGACATGAGGAGAATATAAGATATATATCATGATTGTAACCCCATCTGCACATGACCCAATCCCAGCTGGGGTCAAACCCATATTTTGGAAACCTCTGCCTTATGCCATCTGAAAAACCTGTAATTATCTTTGTGTATTGACCCTATTTCAGCAAACATTATATTTTGCGCTATGTAAAACCAATTAATCGTAGGCAAATATGTATGTTCTTCGATTAACTAAGGTCTCTAAAATTAGGTCCATTTGGGTCTAAACAGTGTTGCTTTAACTACAAGGCTTTTGTAAAGCATATTTTTCTATTGACTAAGTGGTACATTGTATTTGTTCCATTAGGACATGGATGCTGAAGTTTTTGCACTGGTGAATGATACGGTGGGAACAATGATGACCTGTGGATATGATGATCAGCGCTGTGAAGTTGGTGTGATTATTGGTAATTTTATATAGATATATATTTTAAAGGCTGGATTATAATGTTTATGATTTAATTTGCTACAATTACTTTCTAACTAACAAATCTTTTGAGTAAACCTGCATTTCAGACTTCCGAATTAACGAAAAAATACAGAAAATGAAAGACATGAAAGAGCAGATTTTCAAAAAGGATCTCTCTTTGGCGCCGCATCCCAGAAGGAGACAAGGACACAGCTGAGGGTTTAAACAGCGGCACTCTTTATTGCTATGCTGCTTAAGAAATGAAAGGGGGGGAGGGGAGAAGCCCATCTGCCTTGCCCCCCCCCCAATAAACTGGGGTCCAACTTTCCTAACTATTGACTTAACTTTAACTTAACTGTGTAACATGGGCAGGAGGTTCTTGAGGTGGGTTCAGGTGGCAGCCTCCTGCCTGCTAATGCATTATCTAAACTTACCCCCTACCTTTTCCCCAAAGGTTCACCCTGGTTGTGGTGGGGCGCTCATGCCTAGATCCACCAATCTGAGGGTGAGAAACAAGGGGAAGGGTTGCCTGCAATCCTCTGGGACTATACTTGTCCTCGGTTAGCTTGGCTGCTCACCTCAGCTCACCTGAGATGACCGAGACACTGGGCTACTCTGTGCCCATGTTTTTCACGGTGTTCCCATCTCGTAAGGAGATGTTTCTGCGCTCTATCTTTGCCCATCAGATAACCTGAAACTATCTCTGGACCTCGTCATGTGAACCGTCCGCTTCGCTTGTCTGGTTCACCGCCTATCCCTCACTATCCTAAAACTTCCTCCAATTTAGCTTTCAGGACTCTTAGATACAAATTATATCCTTCTGTGGACAGGTGGATCCCATCTGCTCCATATAGTTTGTGCATCATGAAACAAATTTCACTGTGCGTAATTGTCCTCCCCCTCCCCCCCAATGCATAATCAGCCACTGGCTGACTTCTCTATTTGCTTTCTTGCGGGTCTTATCCACCATACCAGGGCACTGTGAATCCCTCCAGATCCTGCACTTTATCATGTTGGTCCATATGACCCATGTCACCTGGAACATCTCCTGAATGAATGTTGGCCTTAACCTGCCTCGGAAGGTGCAGTCCTGTGTCCTGGGGCAAATTGCTCTCCCCCAGATGAATGACCATAAAATTGGGAGGAGGTAAGCCCTTAGCTGCATGTAAAGCTGGCAGCAGCTGATCCCAGCATGCCACTCTTGCCTTTCCATATAATATCAGCCCGCTCACTGAGGCTGAACTGAGTTCCCCACCCACTGCTTCTAGCTGTGTCCAGTGAATGATGCTGTGACTGACAATCAACACCAACTTCCTTGGCCGGCTAGCTCAGGGGCCTGGAATAGGATGAAAGAAGAGAGGTCAAGATTGTGATTGCAGTCACACCTGGCTGTGACCACCGCCTCCTGTTAGCTGACTGCCTGTGTCCTGCATGTAAACTTGGAAAGCACCCAACCTCCAGTGCCCTACACTCTGGATTTCTTGGTTGGAAAACCCAATGGTTGTGGCTGTGCTCACAGCACCAATCCTAAATGAGTGGGCCCTGAATTTGGTTGGGTCAAGCCACAGTTCCTTCAGGCACAACCTCAAGACCATTGTAAACTGATAGTGGGTTAGGAAGTCACCACTATCATGCCTGAACAACAGGCCTGGCATACATGGCCAGTAAGTAAGTAAGTAAATAATGTTTCACAACTTTGAAACATATAATCAAAACATACAATCACAAATAAACAAAGTGAACAATTTATAATCTCAGAATTAAAACAATAAAATAATAAAACATTAATCCACAACAGAAATAGTGAGGGAATAACATTGTCCCACTTAAACTGTCAGTGCATAGAGGAATACTGATGTATACCTTGGGTTTGTGCTTGCAAGAAATTAGTATAATTCAGTAACATTACTTTATCAACCATCCTATCCCCGGTGGTTCTTATCTTAACTCCCCATCCAAAAACTAAAAAAATCAAGATAGGGAATCACTTACACTTTTCTCCTTTCGGACCTTCTCTGCTCTATAAGCAAAAATTGCTACTAGTTTGGTCCTGTCCGGGTCTCTATCCCCCAACAGATAGATCAATTACTGAATCCTAGGGCAAGTAGAATCCCATCCCAGGAGTGCCTGTAGCTGGTCACGATATCTACATGGCCAGTACCTCAAATATCCTCTCATAGCCCAGACAGGGCAGACTTGGGAGTTCACTGATGGGTGTAAAATTATGGTCCTCCCATGTCCCCTTTGGTCTGTTTTGGAACAGCACAAGTGAGGGGTCAGTGCACTACTCTTCCACCCTACATCTCCTTTATCCAGGGCCCTCCCATACATATCGTTTTGGGAGTCGGGGACCAATTTTCCTACACTAAATGCTCCAAAGAGGGTTACCGAGAATGCTGTGATGAAAAGCGCTACTTCATTGTTAAAACATAATCGCAGTAATACCTCAAAGATCCTAACCAGGAGGGATGTGTGTGATCGAGACTCTGGAATTGACCCCCTCCCCCCTTTCCTGCTCCCTTGCCCAGCTCTCAAGCAGTCTCCCTAAAAAGAACCTTTGGTCAGGGGGTGGCTGCCTGGCTAATCTGCTTATGTAAACTAATGCTGACATTTTTTAGGCAACTGTCCCTGGGCCAGACTCTTGCACTGCAGCACTAGCCCAAACTGTAGCATCTGGGGGTTTCATAATGGAGAACCCCAGAGCCCAGCCATTTTGAGACCGGAATTCCTGAAACTCTAGAAAAGCCTTCTTGTAGGCTGCTCTGGTTCTGGGGGCTAGGAAACCTTGCACTGTCTGGAAACGTTCTAATATTCAAGGTTCCATAGGTCTCTGGACATCGCTTCCGGACTCTCCCCAGCTCCTGGTGCAAGCAGGCGAAAGTGGTGCATCTAGAAGTGAGAAAGGGCATCCTCTATGCCATTGTTAATACCGGGTACATGCTTTGCTACAAACAAGATATTCCTCTGTAAACATGCTAGCACCAATACCTGGACTAGCCTCATAACCCTTGGTGACTTAGATGACAGTTTATTGATTAAATGTACCACAGCCAAATTATTGCACCAGAATAAGACATGTTTGTTAGAGAAGTCATTGGCCCATAAATGGACGGCTACCACTATGGGAAAAAATTCTAGGAATGTAAGACCTTTCATTATTCCCAACTTCTCCCAGTCTGCTGGCCAAGATGCTGAACATCAGCATCCCCAGAAATATATCCCAAAAACCTAGCCCCCACCCCCTGCGGTGTCATACTGTCCCTGGAGCTTGGCCTCCAGGAGGAGGGGCTGTCTCCAGAGCTAAAAGCATTATAGTCATCTGAGAACTTGTCCCATAATGCCATGTCCTCCTGCATATCCTTCATTATTCTCACATGATAGTGTGGGGGAAGATCGCTCACTACCCTGTACATAGGGGCAGGACATGAACACTCTCCCTGGTGCCATGACTTGGCATGCATATTTTAGATTGTCCAGCAGGGATTGTAACGGTCTCACTGATACCATGGCTTGCCTTCAAGTATGCTGCCATGTCTTTCCTGACAGTAGCAAGTTTATCAGATGGGTGGCATGATAGGGAGTTGACCAAGTGCTCTTTACCCAGATAGGTCCGTTTAGTTTCAGGGCCTTCCGTTTTTTCCACAGCCAGGGGAATACCGAGTTCCCTAGCCACCTCCTGGAAGGTGGTGAACAACTGGCTATGTTAAGGCATGGTGGCTCTGCCCATGAAGAGGAAATCATCCAGATAATGTATGATCTGGTTCTGCTCAGCCCTCTGCTACCACCCACTTGAGTATTAAACTGAACTTCTGGAAGGCCATGTAAGATATGGAATAACCCATCAGCATGGTTTTGTTGAAGTAGAATTTTCCTTGGAATGTGATACCAAGCAGGTCAAAATCGGTTGGATAGACCAGGAGGAGGCAGAAGGCAGATTTATGCCTCTCTTTATGAGGAAGGTCGCAGGCCAGCACCATTTTAACAGCTGAGTTGAATGAGGTGTAACAGACTGAGCACAGCTTGTGCAGGATGGCATCATTTACTGACACCCACCCCCCACCCCTTTGTGAAGAATAGGTGGTGGATGAGGCAAAATTTCCCCAGGACCACCTTTGGAAGGCCCCCCACCCCCAAGGGGAAACCCTAAGCATGGGCATTGGAAGCGTGTCAAAGGACCCTGCAATTCAGCCCTCCCACACATCCTTATCAAGTGTCACTTGCACTATATGCTTACTACCCAACACCTGCAACATGTATTTTTCATAAGCCTCCAATTTAAATGGATGGCTTGCCATTACTGCCACATGACGCTGCTGCAAAAGAACAGGAGGGATCCCAGGGATCATGTTAGGAGGGCCACCCACAAATGGCTCCCCTCCCCACATTTGGCCCCAAGACAAATGTCCCAGCTGTCCCTATGAAAGCTATGCTGATGCAACACAGCAGCCATCCTCATGACCCTTTTTAAATGGGCCACGGTGTGTGTGTGTGTGTGTGTGTGCGTGGATGGTTGTGCATGCGTAGTGTGGGTGGTGCGGGGTAGTGTGGGTGGTACATGGACGCACACCGATCCCCCATGCGTCCCCATGCATCCCCACTCATGGAGAAATTGCTGTTTTGGCCAATTGCTCCGTGAGTTGGAGATGGGTGTGCACAAATGTTTTGTGGGAATACACAAGCACGCACACCCACTTGTCGTGGCAGTCAAGCGGCTGGCACCCACTCATGGCCACGTAACGGAGTGGGCACATCTCATGTAAAAAGGGCCTCTCTCTTAAGGACAGTCACTTTCTGCGATGTCTGCTCTGTTTTTAATGTTTTTTAAAAGTATAATGTATGAATAAATACAAAATAGCACAAATACTGTTGAATGACTCTGACCTTGTGTTAATTTTTCTGACACCACTTCCTTGATACTTATGGTAATTGAACAGATTCTAGCTACAAAATGGCTTTATGCAGTGTACAATGCAACCTATATCTCGCCCTTTCCCTGGACTCAGGATAGGTGTACTAGGAATACAGGGTGAAATTCTAGCTCCACGGAAGCCAATGGCAAAACTCCCACTGACTTCAGTGGAACTAGAATTTCATCTGTTTAGTTTTTTTTCCATAGGAAGATGTATTGAATTGTATTCTAATTAATGTGCTGAGGTTTTGCAATTGTGTAAGTTTCTATTCTTCTCCAACCCAAATCTCAGGCACAGGCACAAATGCCTGCTACATGGAAGAAATGAGACACATTGATCTGGTGGAGGGAGATGAGGGGAGGATGTGCATTAACACCGAGTGGGGAGCCTTTGGAGATGATGGGTCACTAAATGACATCAGAACAGAGTTTGACAGGGAGATTGATTTGGGGTCTATCAATCCTGGAAAGCAGCTGTAAGTATTACTCCTCATTCATGAACTAGCATTATTGTCATTACTTTTCCATGTGTCTGTGTGTATTCCTTTGTGTTTCAGGAAAGTCTGGGCAACACAAAAACTGTTGACTTGGAAGAACTGTACAAATTATTCATCATTCTTATTTCTATCAACTAGACCTTCCATACCCATAATACATTTTAAGCCTTGGTTTTCTGAAACCTCTTTTGATTCAGATCAAAAGGGGTTTATATCTGTGCACAGATATATAAAAGCCACACCATATAAAAACCATATACAAACACCATATAAACCAAGTTTATATCTGTGCACAGATATATAAAA